>CM055825.1:27543049-27565974 GCA_029582265.1 Zoroaster sp. YZ-2022 | reverse complement strand
GGGGAAAAAAATTAAAGTCAAAAATTTTATTTTGTGTATACAAACGCATATAATGGACTGCTAAAAAATCGCGTACTACACACCAGGTAGGTCTGTAGATGATAAACATTATGGGTTACTGTAGTAATGGTGGACTACAGACCTATATTATATGCATACGATATATAACGTTGCTGTAGGCCATCCGTCGTTGTCCTTCGCTTGCACGGTAAGTTTGTTTAGTATTGTGTGAGGGGATATATTTTCCCACCATGAGCGAGCAAAAATACACCAACGCTTTCCTTGAATAAAAATACACATACCGTAGCAGTTACACAGCCTTTAGCCTTCAGCGTCAATCCGCATGTTGCAAAACAGTATACGGTACACCTCGCACGAAAAAGACCATTGCGGTGATTAAGCTAAGACTAATTGCGGTGACACAATGTGAAATGCTAAATTGAGTAGTAATTAGTTCTGAAAAGAACTGGAGGTAATAACTCGACGTTTCGATCAGTATGCTCTGATCGTCCTCAGGAGAGGTGTAACATCGGCGAAAACAGGACGGAAATCCCTCCCATCAGACTGAAAGGAACACCGAGCGCACGGCCACAGAGGAGAGATTTCGAAAAAGTCAGCCATCATCAAGCACTCGCACATCAAGCGACCACGAAATCGACTGGCAGGCAGCCCAACTCATCACACCCATCGACACTTGGCACCCCAGACGCATCAGAGAGGCCATCGAGATCGTCCAAACATGACACTCTACCACCGCACAGGACATCGGCTTCTACATCCAGCGACATTTGGCGACCACTACTACAGACTGAAGGATCCTATATATCCAAAGTCTACAACCCACCCCAGAACCGAAGGATCTCCTATACCCTAAGTCAACCACCGTCCTTCCCCCAGTGCTTGTTTACAACTGATTCGGTTCAGTGAGCACATACTCCTTTCCCCAACTCCTAGGATCCACAGTTCCTCGCCTGCACGACTCAACAGAACTAATCCTCCCAGCATCCCTGTCATCGCGTAATCCTCCTGGCAGCCGACTTAAGCAACTAGCCTTTCCCCAGAGTCCGGCATTCTCCTGAGCACGAATCAGAGACATACTGATCGAAACGTCGAGTTGTACATCCAGTCTTTTCAGAACTAAATTTGCCACTCAATTCAGCATTCACCTTAATGGTGTCACCGCAATTAGTCTATGCCCACTATCCTCCTCACCATGCAGGTAAAGCTACAAGTTTACCTTCATTGCGGTATTAGTTTATCCTACAATAATATTCGGTTTGCCGCGTACGCAACTTATGACAGTAAATGCTGCACCCACTAAATAAACTCCCATAGAAACCAATTGTAAAATACAAAATGTAAAAAAATCATTAAAAGACTTAGAAATCTCAAATTCATTTTTCTGTAGATAGTCCTTTAGTCCAGAGGCCCGTCGAGTTATTCTCATCCCAAAGGAAACTAGTGAAGAAGCTCACACCAGCAAGCAAGCATCCATTTTGGGAAAAGGGCCCTATGTGTTGAAGGAAATTATGACCCCCTTTTTCATTGCATAGTGTATCCAAAAATAAAATAATCAAAGTTGGAAGTCAAGGACTCCCGTGTTATGATATTGGACCATTTTTCACAATCCCTCATAGACCTCAAATCTTTGTTTTTTCAGAATGAAATTAGGGCATGCATATTATAAAACATAAATTTGCTATTACTGTTCAGTGTCATGTTTTCACCTATTCCCAAAGCAGGTATGACGTCATGTCGGATCCCGGATGACCACTGTGTTCGTATTATAAATTAGCATATAACCCAAATATTCGCCCTGGTGCATATTGTCGCCTCTAGCGGTGAAATGCACTTCAGCTGAGAAAGCTCCTGGCCAGCTTTACGCGCCACAGCCTCTTTACTGATTATAACAGTACGGTCGCGCCGCGGCGTCGCTTGAATCATTTTATATGGAAACTGGAAATTCTCACTGCTGAATTCCACCCTCTCATCCACTACCTTTCATATACTTATGTTCTAACATCTTGCTGCACTTATAATTAAGTATGAGGAGGTTTTTTTTCATGTTTTTTGGTTTAAGTGAACAAACATTTCCCTGGTAACACTAAAATGGAACCAGAAGCGGAAGCGAACCGGTTAACCTTCTACGTCAACAGCCATAGTTTGCCAAACTCACCAGTTGCAAACAAATAAAAAATGAATACAAAAAATCAATGTTTGTTTTAAATAATGTAATTAGTAGAAGAAAACTGAATCAACATACTTTACCAGGATATATTCTATTAAATACTTTCGGCGTAACATTTTTATAATCATGATCTCATACACTGATGGCGGTCCATACAAAATGGCGCTCAATGCCAACAGTACAAAATGCACCAACAGAACCCCTGTATTGCGTGATGGCGCCCTCATTATGGCCGTGGACGGGGCAGAATACCCACACAAAGTTGCTGCATGGATGGCCGCATTCCAGCTTGCTCTATAGGCTATAATACAACAGTTTTTGATTGACAAGACTTTATTATTTAATTAAAGCCGGTACACCCTTTTGGTAAAATGTCTGTCAAGATGTCCATAATTTGTAAATATCAATCTATATTATACAGAAAACCAACATGTGAAAGTTTCAGCTTATCTCATAAGTCTTAGTTCAAGACACCAATTGGGGCTGTCTACAGACTACCTCCATCACAGACGAACCGTATACCGAGACTTCTTATGCTTTGACGTTTATTTGGTCAATAATATAGGAATAAAAATTACAGAAAAATATCATGTTTATAAATCGTTTTTAATTTTTTCAGCATTTTTCTGTACTCGTACGAGCATACTCGTTCTCATACAAAAATATTCAACTACAAGTCAATTAACTACAAGGCTTATAATTATTATGCAAATGATGTATATTACTTTAATACAACTTCGTAATTGTTTTCTTAAAAATGATACTCAATGAAGGAGGTCAACCATACTAAGTTCCTTGATGTAATTATAGATAATAATATTAATTGTGGTATTGCTAATACATACACATGTCGATATCTTGATCGCTAGGTGTTCTTATAAAACTCGAGTACTTACTTCTTACAAATGCATCACTTGTTATTTTAAACACGTTAATTCTTCTCCATCTTCATTCTGGCTTACTGATTGGCTTAGGGTAACTTATTGTACCTATCTTTTAAATTATAGGATATGCTGCGCCTCTTTTCTTGAAATACAACACCAGGGCCTAGAGCTTTTAATTAACTTCAAACATAAATACTCACAGCTACAAATATTATTAATGTTTTCAATTTAATAAAAAGCTGTTACTTAGCTCATTATCAACAAATTTCTCATTTCAAACATTTTCTCAATATCAAACATTTACAAACTCGGATATTCATAATTATAACTGTTAGGCAGCACTGATCTCGTTTATGGAATAGCATATCTCCCCTTCCCACCTTCACACCAAGTGAGCATTTAGATTAATTTCATTTGGTTTTGAGTAATTGTTTCTTTAGACAATTATACATTTTAAGGATTGCACAGGGGCTGTTAGGAATAGAGCAAAAGTATAAAACTGTCATCGAAAAGATGTGCCTATCCAGTATCCAGGCCCCTGCCATACGATAAAATAGTTTTTATATACAAAAATCATTAAAAATCACCATATCAAAAAGCTATCAATTGGACCTATAAAACAAACCAAACTCCATATTAAACGCTAACAAATAGGCAGTGAAGCAAACAAACAGACACTAATATCAGACAGACGGACGGACATACATGTAAACAAACAGAGACAGTCAACGTAAAGGATTCAAAGGAATCACTCAAACCCGGACTAGTTTAAACAACCAATCAGACAATGAACACGTTCTATAGACAGAACAAACAATACCATCTACCAAAACCAATGGTCATGATGTGCGGACAACTGCAACACATACAACAAAACAATAAGCAAATGAGTCCAACAACTTTATAAACCTCACAATGGTGTATTCAGCCTTTAATGATCAGCTGTGGATCAGGATGAGCGTCAAATGACGTCATGTGCCCCTTTGATCATGTAACAAAACCAACTATAATCATCTTTGTCATGTAAAAAATCCACGCCCTCCCCTCGTGGTCTTGTGCTTCCCTCTGTATGGTAGCACGACCCTCATTCTGGATCCGCCCAGAGTTTTTGGGATTATGATTCGCTAAGCAAAACTTTTCAACTTCAACATACGCGTATTCAAAAGGTATTGGGCCTGTAGAGCTCAGACACTGTGTTATACATAGGTTCGGCTGCGTCATTAGACTGCGCCATCTTAACGTCATTGGGTATCGTCTCATAATAATCATCGGTTACTGGAACTTACCTTTTCATCGAAGCTTTGGGAATTTCATGCCCGGTTCCGTCCATCTCGATGGCGGTCTTTACTGGAGAATTTACCTCTCTTTTCGTGTTTATAGATTGGCTTACTTCTGGCATCTTGATCGGTCACAACTGAATATGGCTGGTCCACACACCTATAGTTTGATCAGAGTAAAGGCATTAAAGTTAGTGTGTAATGATAATAAGTTAATTATTACATCGCATGTATGATCTGCGATTATAATGTGTTATAATTCATAATGAATACCAATATTATAGAATTATTCGAACTGAGATTTCTAGCCAAAACAATAAAAAAGAATATCAATCAAAAGGGTAATCTGATGAAACTTGTTGACAGGGTTTGGCTTTGTATTCGCCCCATGCCAAAGTTGATTACACTCACTGGCCAAAGGTATTGCAACATGCTCAAAATAGCACTTTACAGTAACAGGTGAGATAATCATTTAATCCGATTTCATCGATCGTGTATTACATAGCAAGAACAGTAAAAAAGAACATTGACTTCAAAACAAAGGCAATTTCAAAAAGTATAGTGTAAATAAAATAAAATAAATTATTGTAATACAGTTCTCCAAACTGAACTTTGGTGTGAATTTCAATGTTGCAATACTTATGGCCAGTGAGTGTATATTCGAAAATCAGCTGAATAACTCATTACAAAGACATTGTATATACCGTCCCAAACTACAATGTATTGAAGGGAATGTACAGCATTGGTAATGTTGCAAAAACTGTATCAGTATGCGTATACTATACGTCGTATACTCTCTTTTAATTAAGATAATTTTATTACAAATCGACCTATGAAAGTTTCAGCTTATTACGTTAACAAAAAGTGAATATGCATTCAAATTATGCATATTCATTCTAACCTAGATTCAGACACAATTATTTCTAGGAAGATTGATACCAATTGAACATTTCACATTAAAATTGTGACCATTTGGTTATTTTGTGCATGTCCAATTCCATAGCATGTCCAATTCCATAGCTTACAATATGGAGTGTCGTGGCCGAGCGGTCTAGCTTACGGACTCAAGTTCTGGTGTTGGCAGCAACATGTGGGTTCGAATCCAGCCGTGACACTTGTGTCCTTGAGCAAGACACTTAACCATAATTGCTTCTCTCCACCCAGGGGTTAAATGGGTACCTGTGAGGGCAGAGTTGGTTGATTAGCCCTATATGCGCTGTAATGGAAGCACTTGAGCTGTATACTCCCCAGGGATCTGAGATGGTTTCAGGAATGATTTATGAGCCTTATGAGCCTTATGAGCAGGGTAATAATATAATGCGCCTTGAGCACCATTCAGTTGGTGGATACGTGCGCTATATAAGTCCACACATTATTATTATTATTATTATTATTATTATTATTATATCGCCAAGATCAGAGCAGACTTTCAGGGCATGTAATCGGTGTCCTAGTTTAAGATGAACAAAGTGCTTATTTATGCAGCAACAACGGTTGCTTGTCAGGTATAATTTTAAACTAGTACTCCAGTTCCATGCCCTGTTCATCGTGACGATACTGTCTCTTTAAGAAACATATATTTTATAACATGCCTATATATTTTTATAGAATACCTCATTTTCCAGTAACAAACTCCAACCAAGAGAGCGACAAGAAGTATGCCGAACACGACGGCAGCCCCTACTCCAATACTTGCTCCTGGCAAAAGACATGAAAGTGCCGCTTAAATTCACTTCAAAATAATTATTTGCGGATTTTTCTTAAAAAAATGTACAGTGATAATGATTCGCCTGTCACCATGGGTTAAATCTTCCGTTCAGAATTTAAAATGTCTCCGATTTCTGTTCATCGAAACTGATCTCACCTAAACATTCGGGTAAGTATTAATCGTTCCAAGCAACGTCAATAATATGTTTGCTTCCCAACAGACATTTTATGGAGGGCGCCCCCTTTAATTCACATGCAGAATCACACGTGACGATGGTTCCGGAATAGAAATCGTCTGCCGCGTGACGTATGAGTCGATCAGGCCAAAACATGTCTCCGGTTTCTGGTCATAGGTTAGCTTCAAAATTGGTGCAGTAACGCGCTTTTTTGTTTTTGTTTTTGTGGTTATTTTGCTTATTTTTAAATGTTTGTTTTGCCAACCAGTGAAATACGTACACGCGGTTATTGGAACCAGACCAAATTTCACCTACACAAAGTGTGGTGGCTAAGAGAGGCCTCACAAATTGGGCAAACATTCATTCCCCTATGTGAACAAAGTTGTTTAAAACAGAGCACTGCAGAATTCCAATCGATCGAGCAATATTGGCTGCAACTGGACAAAAGAAAAACAAAATTACGGGTCTTTGTTGTTTTTTGGACCTTACCATTTGAGATCATTGCAGTATAAACAAGATTCGCTGATAACAAGAAATAAATGCCCTGCCTACTAACTGTCCAAGCAAGAAACTTGCGACATTGATGTACCACCGGCATGTGCATACACGGATGATATGAATAATAATTGAAAAATATTGCTGATCTCCAAAACCGTGTTACCTATGTCCAGCTGACGTATCTGACTGTCTACAGAGGGAGGTTGCTTCGTCCCTGTCATGTCCAGAGATGTGACAGTGGCGGCTGTCGATGGCTCGTCAGACATGGCGGTAGTAGATGGCTCGTCAGACATGGCGGTAGTAGATGGCTCGTCAGACATGGCGGTAGTAGATGGCTCGTCAGACATGGCGGTAGTAGATGACTCGTCGGACATAGTAGTAGATGACTCGTCGGTAGTAGATGGCTCGTCAGACATGGCGGTAGTAGATGGCTCGTCAGACATGGCGGTAGTAATTAGTGGCTGTGATACTACATACATATGGACAATCAGATGACACAATGAAAGATAAATACAGTATAAGTTTATTCCGTCAATGCCAACTCTTTGGCAACATTCTCTGCAATTTACAAAAAAAATTCTAGTAAGGCCTTATATAAGGTCTATTTTTGGTCTAAAATGAAAAACAAAAAATACAAAGATGTTTAGGCCTAAACGTTGTTTTGAAATAAATGGGAAATTTATACTGTTTTTCAGGCAAAAGAATAGAATTATACCTATTTTGAGGACTGTGCCAGAACAGTAAATTCAAATACATTAAAGTCGGTATTTATCTATAAATCTCAATGTTTTATTAAAACGAGTTTTGGTTGTGGTTTTTTTGGTTATTTTTATTATAATTTTGTTTATAACTGATCTTACCTAGACACTCGGGTAAGGAATCGTTCCAAGCAACTTCATTCTGTTTGCATCCCAATAGACATTGTATGGAGGGCGCCCCCTTTAATTCAAATCCAGAGTCGCACGTGAAGGTGACGATGGTTCCAAAATAGAAATCGTCTGCCGCGTGACGTACGACTCGATTACCATTTGAGATAGTCCCTGGATCGTTGCAGAAACCAAGATTCACTGAAGTAAAATTAATGTGAAACATTTTAGAACAAAGAAATAGCACACGAATCTAGATTAGCAATAAAACCACCCCATTGTTTCCCATTTATATTCATGTTTAAAAGTATTTGGACTTAATTATAAGTCCACTTTTCAAATTTAAAAATGTTCACTAAAATGAAAATTTATTTCATAAAAATTAGGAAAAGTGAACTTATGATTAAGTCAAAATACTTTTGAACATTTTGAATTAAAGGCACTCACACACGTAGACCCTTGTATAATGTA
This sequence comes from Zoroaster sp. YZ-2022, assembly GCA_029582265.1. Lineage (NCBI taxonomy): Eukaryota > Metazoa > Echinodermata > Asteroidea > Forcipulatida > Zoroasteridae > Zoroaster > Zoroaster sp. YZ-2022. The sequence goes on along the minus strand of CM055825.1, from coordinate 27,557,907 downwards.
AAAACAAATCACTTGGACATAAACGTTCACATAATAAATTATACAGGGATTATCTTGTCGTGGTTACATCGCTTGAATTGAAGGATTACATAAGGGATTGGATATTGCCAGTTTTTTTTCAAAAAGGGAAACATAGTCCGCAAACCGAGTCAATGAACTTTTTATCCATTATGACACATGCATAATAAACTAAGTGGTAATTTCTGGCTGCATCACAGCCTCAGTCCTCCCATTATTATCACCTTCCTACAAGAAAACTGACAAGGATTTGTTTGTGCTGTATCGTTCCTACACATCAAACCTAATATTCCAATCAGAACCATGTAATTCTTATTGCTGTGTCGTTTTATGGCTTTGTCTTTGTCTTACCGTCATAAATTGCAAGCTGATATTGGCCACCACATATCTGATCTGTATTACCATAGCAGAGATAATTACAGCTAAAGTCGGACATACTCCAAAAGCCTTGGTCTATCAGGTTGTACCAGCACCGATTGCCTCTTTTAACTCCTGCATATATATACGGCACGGAACCATCTTGAGTTGATTGACTTCGAGCCTGTCTTAGACACCTCTCAATCGTCAGATCACTATCGGTTATTGATGTTTGGAAGGTGACATCGTAAGTAATCGTACCCAATAAACTGCTGAAGTCTTGGAAGCATCCTACATATCCGGGAGCTTTTATCAAAATTGTATTGAAACAAAACAATGTTAATTACTTTCCATTATTGGTTTGTGTTTTAAATAAATAGATTTGAGCTGTTCTAATGTCCCTAACTTACCTTTAAAGTTTAAATTCTACAGGCAAGTAGTATGTAGTTCCATTACCTATGTTCTGTTATATTTAATTGTTAAGAAAAGTATTTATTCATGAATTTGTATCATCCAGCCAGCCATGGTCGGTCGGTCGTTCAGTTGGTCGGTTTGTCTGTTGGTTTGTCTGACTCTCAGTCAGTCGGTAATCAAACATGTTCCAAATATTTTATTGAGGCCAAAGTTGCTAGCTGTGCAAATGACGCCAGTAGTTTGTCCTCTCTCGCAGGATGCACTATACACTTGAGAATGCGAACATCTCGCAAGGTTGATCTCATCTGAATACATATGAATAATAAACAGTGACTGTGCAGGATATAACAATGCACGCATTTACAATAATGTGTGTGTGGAGCGGGGGTGGGGGGCAAGACCATATATATTTACAGATACTATTATATATTTTGGACAGGTTAAAAAATAATATTAAAATAAAAATAAAAACAACAATGACAACAAAGTGTGGAGACAAAAAAGATCGAGATATATTTTGTAATGTAGTAATACGAAGAAGCCTGTTGAACCATGCACTGGTTGAAGAGTAAAACTACGTTATTCTGTTTAAGTTATTGTTTTAAAGCAACAAGAACAGTGAGGGGAGTATTTGGTTAGGAACTAATTCATTTTCGAAAATCACCCACTTATTGCTATAAGCATTTGTAATTGGGGAATTAAGATGTACGTACCCACCCAGCGGCATTGTCTTCTCAAAATGGAAGGTTATCTGTTATAGCAAATAATACGCCACTCTATTGGTCAGAATGAGAAATTGAAGATAAAAATTGGATTTTGTTTTCTTCAGATATTCAGACATTGGTACACCTTGTTGATGATATGTTTCAACGAAATTCTAAGGCTTACTTCCATTGCAATAAAACTGGACTGATTTGCCCAAATCTCCATCTCCGTAGTAAGATCCAGTCGTCACCTGAGCTATGTCGAGATATCCCAGCTCCCTGCAGACTACCAAACCATCTCTGATATCCCACTCAGTATTACATACAGCAATCCACTCAGAGTAGCCTGGGTCCCAGATCTCAACCCTGCCGGCGTTTGGAACGGTGTCTGGCCCTCCAACTAAACGAACCTCTGCAGAAGGAAATGGATACTGGGTTATTACTCCCAATGTGTGATGGGCAAAAAGATGCCCGTTCAAAATGTCTTAAATTGTAAACAGACAAACAATAGTACCTTAAAAAAACAGTACGTATTATCATCCACTACGTTTAGACGAGTCTAGTGCTGTTATGATATCATATTTATTTCAAGCTTTTCGGTAAAAGAAAAGCCGCATGTACTCTGACTATTATATACTCTGACTATTATATACTCTGACTATTATATACTCTGACTATTATATACTCTGACTATTATATACTCTGACTATTATATACTCTGACTATTATATACTCTGACTATTATATACTCTGACTATTATATACTCTGACTATTATATACTCTGACTATTATATCCTCTGACTATTATATCCTCTGACTATTATATACTCTGACTATTATATACTCTGACTATTATATACTCTGACTATTATATACTCTGACTATTATATACTCTGACTATTATATCCTCTGACTATTATATACTCTGACTATTATATACTCTGACTATTATATACTCTGACTATTATATACTCTGACTATTATATACTCTGACTATTATATCCTCTGACTATTATATACTCTGACTATTATATACTCTGACTATTATATACTCTGACTATTATATACTCTGACTATTATATCCTCTGACTATTATATACTCTGACTATTATATACTCTGACTATTATATACTCTGACTATTATATACTCTGACTATTATATACTCTGACTATTATATACTCTGACTATTATATCCTCTGACTATTATATACACTGACTATTATATACTCTGACTATTATATACTCTGACTATTATATACCTGACTATTATATACTCTGACTATTATATACTCTGACTATTATATACTCTGACCTATTATATCCTCTGACTATTATATCCTCTGACTATTATATACTCTGACTATTATATACTCTGACTATTATATACTCTGACTATTATATACTCTGACCATTATATACTCTGACTATTATATCTTCTGACTATTATATACTCTGACTATTATATACTCTGACTATTATATACTCTGACTATTATATACCTGACTATTATATACTCTGACTATTATATACTCTGACTATTATATCCTCTGACTATTATATACTCTGACTATTATATACTCTGACTATTATATACTCTGACTATTATATACTCTGACTATTATATACTCTGACTATTATATACTCTGACTATTATATCCTCTGACTATTATATACTCTGACTATTATATACTCTGACTAATATATACTCTGACTATTATATACTCTGACTATTATATCCTCTGACTATTATATCCTCTGACTATTATATACTCTGACTATTATAATTATACTCTGACTATTATATACTCTGACTATTATATACTCTGACTATTATATACTCTGACTATTATTTCTTTACTTCTTTTTATTGTTGTATTTGTCATCTAGTAATTTTGTTTAATATGGAGATGTCAAATCACATGTAATTGCGTAATTAAGGATTTGAATTGAATTACAGTAACCCCAATTGCCAATTTTAGCATCATATTAAACAAATATTGAAAACGAATATTTATTTCAACCATTTCGTTTTCAAGAAATATATCAAGTGAAAGTTTCATTGCAAAGTGCTCGCGTTTTTTTAAAATGTTTTTTTTACTTTATTTATGATGTACAAAAAGGTGCACTCTCTTAATGTAAAAGAGTGAAAACCACTCTTTCAAAGAGCTATATGTCGGACAAGTCTTTTTGGAGTGGATAAAGAGTAAAATTAGTAGTGTATAAAGAGTGAATTGGTAGCCTTTTACTGTATTTTTCAATCAAATCAGAGTGGGTTTCACTCCAAAAAGACTTGTCCACCATATAGCTGGTTTTCACTTTTTTACATTGAGAGAGCAGGACAGCAACTTGTACATTCGACATAACACAGTGTTCTCTAAGATGAAGTCACTTCAGACGGAATTGTACATCAAGATGACCGGTATGTGTACCAGCTTTATACCAAGTATTACGGTAGCTTTTAGATATTAAATTGGTTAATTTGATAAGCTGGTAATTACCAATGTTGTGACTTTTCTTTCACAATTTGCAGTGGGGACACGATCGTTAATATAGTGCGCCTGTAAACTCTAACTGCACTCAAGAGTTCACACCTACAACTTTTACAAAAACATTAACTTTTTACAAACAATTTATTTTCACTTATTGTAGACTTATTGTAGACTTATTGTAGATGGCCTATAGTATGTGCTGGCACAAGCTCATTTTAACTTCACGGACCCTGTTTTTAAGAGAATTCATTTACATTTTATTTGAAGCAGCCATTTTGTCGTTTGCATCAGCTATGTCCATATCCTCTATGTACAGTGCATGTATGATAGTAAAACCTTATTTTGTATGTACACTCCAACACAACAAAGGTTCTATATATAAACTAATAAATTATTATATTGTATAAATATTTTTTTAAATTTAGGCGCTACTTGTACTTCTGTCCGAAATTAATTATGTGCATGTTAGGAGGTAGTTATTTCAGTTTTGGTTCATTCTCGATCTAGCTGTATACAATCATGGTACACTCCCTGGCCATAAGTACTGCAACATTCCCAAAGTTCAGTTTCGGGAACTGTGTTACAATAATTTATTAGGTGTTCGGGTATGTACCCGAAACACCTATTGTTTTTGTTCGTTTTTTTTTTTAGGTGTTCGGGTATGTACCCGAAACACCTATTGTTTTTGTTCGTTTTTTATTTATTTTTTTTGCTTCTCCTTCTTTTCCGGATAGATTGTCTACAAAAAATACATACTTGCAAACTTCACATGAACTTCAAACTTGGCACATATACTTAGAACTTAACACGTAGATGAAACACAATTTGTGACGTCATGATTAGGTCATCAGATATCGAATTACGATAATTCAAAGTTTAATCATTAAAAAAATCATATCGAGGGATCTGAAAAATCAATAAAATTACTGATTTAGTCGGGGAAAAATATGTAGTTTATCATGAGTGTAAAGAGTGTGAAATATGTGACATTAGAGACAAGGATATGTTTGTGTTTGATATTTATTTGTACTGAAAACACGACATTTTTGTAAAAAAAGAAACACACTTTTCGTTAAAATTTACGCGCAATCTGTTATTTCCACTACGTCCGCAATACTCAATCGAGTGGGCGGGGCATATAAAACAGTCCGGCCGGCGGAACGGTATGTCGCCCTCAATCGGCAGAAACAGATACTGAAATATCGAACATTTTAGCGAGTGGTAGTCTACGGTTATATTTCCCGATTTACTAAGAAAGAAATTGTATTTTTATGAAAATAAGAGTGTGAAATATGTGATATTACTGATGAACTCGTACCAACTCGTACTCCAACCAACTCGTACTTCAACCAACTCGTACTTCAACCAACATATAGTCATAAAGGGTAGGTATCTTGAATTTAATTGTTAAGAGGATTTCCTGTATTTATCTTCGTGTTTTTATACAAGAAAAGCCATTTTTTAAGCGTTGGGTTGGCTGGTACAATAGTGGTACTAGTGGTAACGTTAAACTTAATGTAGTTGCATTGTGCCTGTTTAGTGTTTAACATAACGTTAACGTTAGTTATGTGAACATACTTTGGACAGTAAACAACTCCCCTCTTATCTAACAAAAATATGAACAGATGTCACTAAAATGTATTTAGAAATAGAATGTAAATAAGGATAGGAAAATTCAGTTGGATTTTGGTTATGGCAATTTTTCAGTTGAAATTTTATGCCATATTTTGTAATTTATGTTTTCTCCAAAAATCTTCAGTTTGTGCACAAATTAATGTCAAGTAGTGATTGTTTACTGCACTTTCCCTTAATTGTTTACCCTTCTTAGATACAAATCAACTGACATGTACATAGACAATTATTTCACAGGAAAAATGCACAATATTCATGACACAATACATGTACTTGTATAAGTTGTTAGTCCTGCTCCCTGGGGAGGCCTCTTTCAGACATCTCTCACATGAAATTATGAGACTCGGCAATTTCCTTAAATACGTTTCTCTTTTGATGTGAGTTTCATGCAAGAACATTTCTTTAATTTATTACACATTGTCAAGAATAATTGTGTGCAATTTTGAATACAACCAATGCCCTTTTCAATTTCAATGGTCCAGCTACTCCAAAATTATACACTAGTTTCCCCATTGAATATAAATTAGAACTTCTCTGAATTTTCAAATACTTTATTCTTGTCCATGTACTTGTAAAACCTTCCTACTATTTTGTACAGCATGTTCACTGTGGAGTGTCGTGGCCGAGCGGTCTAGCGCACCGAACTCAAGTTCTGGTGTTGCCAGCAGCAGGGTGTGGGTTCGAGCCCCGGTCGTGACACTTGTATCCTTGAGCAAGGTACTTAACCATAATTGCTTCGTCCTTCGGATGGGACGTAAAGCCGTAGGTCCCGTGTGTTGTATAATGCACGTAAAGTGGATTGTCGTGGCCGAGCGGTCTAGCGCACTGAACTCAAGTTCTGGTGTTGCCAGCAGCAGAGTGTGGGTTCGAGCCCCGGCCGTGACACCTGTGTCCTTGAGCAAGACACTTAACCATAATTGCTTCTCTCCACCCAGGGGTTAAATGGGTACCTGTGAAGGCAGAGATGGTTTGCTCTCTATGCGCTAGAAATGGCAGCAATTGAGCTGTATACTCCCCAGGGAGCTGAGATGGTTTCAGGAATGATTTATGAGCCTTATGAACCTTATGAGCAGGGATAATAATATAATGCGCCTTGAGCGCCACTTAGTTGGTGGATACGTGCGCTATATAAATCTATACATTATTATTATTATTATTATGTATTATTTTCCTCATTCACATAAATTAGAACTTCTCTGAAATTTCAAATACTTTATTCTTGGTCCATGTACTTATAAAACTTTCCTATTATTTGTTACAGCATGTTGACTCCAATACATCATGGCTCAGACTAAGTTCCAGCCTACAGCACCCCGAGACAGCGTTGACACCACATCCTAATGCAGTATCGTAACTGTTCAAGTCATCAACAATATTCAGTTTGTAGGCTACACGATGGTATGGTTTAACGTCTTACGTTAACAGATCATTTGAGAATCCGTGCACAATTAATGGAAGTGGTCTTCATTACTTGGTTTCGTTTGAAGGTATGTAAACTTTCACATTTTTTATAGTAGTACTAGTAGTACTTATGTCCTGTGTGGTGATGGCTGCATTGCAGTTTACTTTATACTAGCACTTAATTTTCTCACTAAAGTAGACCAGAAACAAATATCAGCACCTTTATTGAGATAATGAAACGGTCACATCATGGAGGAAGGAAGACGTCACATGTAGTTCTATTCCATTGTAAAACCTAACTTAAAGGCATTGTTCTGAAGGGATCATTTTTCTGAAGTTACATCAATCCATCATCCTGATAATAACATATAAGGGCATTCTAAGTTATGTGTGTTTTGTTACCATGACCCATTATTCTTCGTCCCTCTTTGACAACATTTAATATTGTTTTTACATGATTCGTTTATATTTCAGATCAACGATATCCATTTGTGCTACTGCTACAAGGTGTGTTAGAGTCTGTGTAACTTTGTGATCCAATGGCCAGTATTTGAAGTTTATCCATTTATCAAAGGAGTTAACGTATTATTCAAATTATTTTATATGGACTTATCCTATCTGTGGCAGTCTTTACCCTCAAGGGAATTGTTTTTTCAGGACCTCAAGACACATCTAGGTCTTTCTAGGAATTTCTTTAACATGTTAGAACAAAAATAGTACTGAGGAATTCTTATTATTTTTTTGACTGAACCCAAACATCCTCACAAATGTAATTATTAGGCAATATCTGTTGGTGATCTAGTAAAATGTATATTGCCGACAGTGAATCACTGGTAGTTGGGCCATATAAACATAGTAAACATACCCCCCCCCCCCCCCCCAATCTTCATTGCATGGGTGTGTCAGCCTTTGAATACCATTTGCCAGATCACCCAATTAAAGTTCCTATTTATTTGTATGCTTGCATTGGGATAGTACTGACCATCAATCCCATAAACACAATTGGTTAAACAGAGACTTTCTACAAACGGGCCATGGAATTGGTGTCCTAGTTTAAGACGAACATAGTGACTAAAAATTACTGGCTCATTTATGCAGCAGCAACGCGAATATGACCTTATCATGTGAGTATTATTTTCAGTCACTGAGTTAAACTAGAACTTGAACTCTGATTCCATACCCTGTTGATCGTGAAGATATTGCCACCTTTAAACAATAACTTTAACATTACTATTTATGAAAATGTATTTTCAACAGTTAATGACACATAAATACATATACATGTTACAATCAGAAGATCATATTTCAGTATTGTTTGTTTCTTTTTATTTTACAGTTATCCTTCAAATTACATTGTCCTGTCTCTTCCCTATAAGTATTGTTTTAAAAAACTGAACCAAACATTTAAATATTATAACACTTGATCGAATTTGTCATTGTATTGTACAAGACCTGCACACAACTCACCTCAGGGCCAAAAATGTGTAATGATAAAGCTGTGATGATACAGTATTTAATTCCACCACAACGTAATTAGCGTAACAGCTCTGTATTGGTCCAAAGGACGAATGTCGTACAGATCGTTAATTGTCAAAAAATATTTACAAAAAGGTGACCCCACTTTGACCTTTATGTCCTGTCCAAACCGGAAGTCAAAGTTTAATATTTAAAACAATCATATCTCAGCAACCACAAGAGGTAAATTATTTTTTTGTACCATTGTACAGATCGTTAATTGTCGAAAAATATTTACACAAAGATGACCCAATTTGACCTTAATTCCTGTCCAAACCGGAAGTCAAAGTTTAATATTTAAAAAAAATCATATCTCAACAGCCACAATTAAGAAATAAATTGAAATTTTTTGCACCATTGTATAGATTGTTAATTGTCGAAAAATATTTACACAAAGGTGACCCAATTTGACCTTACTTCCTGTCCAAACCGGAAGTCAAAGTTTAATATTTAAAAAATCATATCTCAACAGCCACAAGAGATAAATTGACATTTTTTGCACCATTTTTTGCACCATTTTTTGCACCAATCTCCGGATAGATTGTTAATTGTCGAAAAATATGTACAAAAAGGTGACCCCAATTTGACCTTACTTCCTGTCCAAACCGGACGTCAAAGTTTAATATTAAAAAAAATCATATCTCAACAACCACAAGAGGTAAATTCACAGTTTTTGCAGCATTGTACATATTTTTAATTGTCAAAAATATTTACAAAAAGGTGACCCCAATTTGACCTTTACTTCCTGTCCAAACCGAAAGTCAAAGTTTAATATTAACAAAAATCATCCACAAGAGGTAAATTCACAATCTTTGCACCAAGGTACAGATCGTTAATTGTCAACAAATATTTAAACAAAGTTGACCCCAATTTGACCTTTACGTGTCCCGAACACCTAGTGTTTGTCAATACAAACACCAATCTCTAGTTCTTCTACTTCTTCTTCTTCTTCAACTTCTTCTTCTTTTTCTTCTCCGGATAGATTGTCTACTAAAAAACACATACTTGCAAACTTCACATGAACTTGAAACTTGGCATATACTTAGAACTTAACACGTAGATGAAACAGAAATTGTGACAAGAATTTGTGACGTCATGATGAGGACATCAGATATCGAATTACGATAAATCAAAGTTTAATATTTAACAAAATCATATCTCAACAACCACAAGAGGTAAATTCACAATTTTTGTACTATTGTACAGACCGTTAATTGTCAAAAAATATTTACAAAAAGATGATCCCAATTTGACCTTACTTCCTGTCCAAACCGGAAGTCAAAGTTTAATATTTAAAAAAAATCCTATCTCAACAACCACAAGATGTAAATTGACATTTTTTGCACCATTGTATAGATTGTTAATTATTGAAACATATTTACACAAAGGTGACCCCAATTTGACCTTACTTCCTGTCCAAACCGGAAGTCAAATTTTAATATTTAAAAAAATCATATCTGAACAACCACAAGAGGAAAATTGATATTTTTTGCACCATTGTACAGATTGTTAATTGTCAAAAGTATTTACAAAAACATGACCCCAATTTGACCTTTACTTCCTGTCCAAACCGGAAGTCAAAATTTAATATTAAAATAATTTTCTAAATTCAGTATTGTATTGTATTCAAATAAACTTCTCGCGAGAACTTCAACAGACGTTAACATTTGACTTTCTACAACACTTCAAATTGATGACGTCATCATTTTAACTTCAACCGAACACCTAGTTTTTGTTGCGACAAAAACTTATATCTAGTTTTATTTTATTTACACTACTTAAGACTTCTTAAAAGTGCCTGTGTTTTGAAGTCAATGTTCCTTTTTTACTGTTCTTGCTCGGAAATTATGTAATACACGATCGATGAAATCAGATTAAATGATCATCTCACCTGTTACTTGTAAAGTGCTATTTTGAGTATGTTGCAATACTTTTGGCCAGTGAGTGTATAATGAGGAACTGTACATGATACAGATATATAATGGCTTGTACAACTCAATTCGGAAATGAAGTCTAAATGTAATAGCTGAAACACACATACCACATGTAACATGACCAACTCTGGCAAACATCACAATAATCCATGTAGAGATTGACAGTAGTGCGCCACGGGGAAGCGGTGACATATTGTCATATTTCGGCAAAACTGAAAATAAAGATCAAAGCGTAATTAGGCCCTAATTTTCAAGTTTAAATATCTTTCTCTTTCCCCATTGTTAGAGAAGTTATATATAGAAAATGAAACTAAACAATCAGCTTAAGGTCCACTGGAGGGAAACAAAATGGTATACACGTGCAGCAGGTATTATATTTTACACAATTTGTTGCCATTTCTGGGATGACTTTGTCCATTGAAGGGGTCACATCGCAAGGGTGACATCAAATCCATTTCCCGACCTCATTATTATAGGGTTAATTTGCATGCCATAAATTTGTCTGGAAAAGTAAGATTTGAGGTGCTTAATTAACCACCTGTTCATCCAACTAAGTTATGTTGTGCATACCCCTGTTAATATTCTACTGACGTTGTATTTAAAAAAAAAAGCTTCCTTATCCCTATCAGGCGTGGGGGCAGAGTGTGCCCGCCCCCATGACATTTTTTATAATATCTCCAGAACGCTTTGTCCGATCACGCTGAAATTGTTTAATTTCCTAACTATTCTTTGGGATCCCATAATGCAAAAATAAATGGAAATTGGTGTTCATGATGCCACGGCAACTGTTTATTTTGAACAGGTCAAATTTGTGGGTTACAAATACTAGATTTTTGAGTCATGTGACCATGATGACAAAATGATGACATCAACAGTACCATGGATGTTATAATATCTGCTTTTATTTTACAAAATCACATTTTGTTTTTGGAAAAAATGACCCAAAATATTGTTTATAGCGCCCTCTAGCGGTGATGTAAATATCGCTACATTGTTGCTTGAGCTGAAGACTACATTTGTGCCAAATTTCATGGCCAACACATACAAATTAAGGGAGTTATGGGGAAAATACTATTTTTGACAAAAAATTGGGAAAAATTAACGCTCCCTAACGGTGACCTAAGGGGGGCACAATGAACGGAAAAAAAGGCTCTAAGAACGAAAAAAAAAACAGGCTTGAAAGGGTTAAAGCAGACCGCCTCTCTCTGTCCAACAATCAAACCACAGCACTGATTTCTTCTATGATCAAGACTGGAGGAAGAGATCTTAATGACTTTTTTTCCATCTTAAAAGCCTACAACACGGAAGAGGATGGTAGTTCGCCAAAGGTTATCTCATAATTATATCCATGGAGAAATTTCTTGAGAAACCACCTCGAGTTGGTGTTCTACACTGGGATGGAAAGATGGTAAAGGATGTTGCAATGGGAGTAACTAAGGAAATCCTGGGCGTGCTCGTCTGTGGTGCTCCTTCATGAGGGTATTATTTGGCATTCCGGCCATCAGTGACTCCAGGGGCATATCACAAGATGATGCATCTACTGAACTGCTTACAGTATGAGTCCTGACAAAATCGATATTGGCATTGGTATTCTACACCACAGCATATAGTAACACTGGTATTCACCAAATTGTTAGAGACAGAAGTTAGGAAGAAAAGCATTCTTCCTGGCCTATCGTCACCGTGTGTTAGAACTCATAGTTGGTGATGTATGGGAATGACAGCTGTTTGGCAATGACAAGAACTCTGAAAATCTATTGTTGAAAGTGTTGAATGAAGCCTGGTCAGGGATTATCAAGGAAAACCTCAACACTGTCGACTAGTACCGGTCAGGCAGAATAGTTGGCTTCAAGAGTAGAGGGAGAAGACCATTACATTGCTCATTGACATCATCTCCATGCAAGACCCTACGGCAAGCTACCCCCGAGCTGAGTGGCAGAGCTCACGATCATACTGTGCACACCCAGATTGCTTGGTTGCATAAAGATTTGTAAAGACGGTTAAGGTGGTGAATGACATAGCAGAGCGAGGAGTGAAAAGATGATGAGTGACTTTGCCAACATCATTACTACTGACCCGAACATCGAGCTTGGATTATATAAGCATTGCAGTTAAACAGGAGACAATTATGTCTACAGACAGGCTATACGGTACCCAAGTGCTCAAAACCATCCATCAGTAGTGTGCTTCGCATAAAATCAAGCCAATGTCGTGTAAAACAAACAAACAGTAAAGTGAAATGTGAAGTTACTAACCTGTGACAGGGATATGCAGTATATGGAGAAACGCTGTCGTGAGAGATTCTACCAAAAGTTTCAACAACACGTATGATTCCCTCAAGGCCAGAAGTGTGTCTCAACTCAATGGTGAGCTTAATACTCAATTGAATTGCATTGATTGTCGCATAGATTCATGTAAGTTTTACTCCCTATCAATTAAATGTGTGGTTCATCGAACTTTTGAAGGCCAATGTTCAGCTAAATTGTTTTTATTATTATAATTAATATCTATTTGTGTATCACAGTGGGCAGGTCAATGACGACTTCCTTCAATTTTTGTCCTGTTAGTTTTGTAATGAGAGCACTTCCACGTAATTATTTTTGGGACATTTGATATCATTTGATATCATATGATATATGACTCAAACCCACGACTTCTCGAATACCGTACGAGCGCGCTCCACCAACTGAGCTAACCAGCTAACCAGCTAACCCTATGTTGGTGGGCGGTCCACTTAGTGCCGATTATCTATTGCTCTATGGGGCCAGGTCAGAGGCAAACCAACATAGAGCAATAGATAATTGGCATAAGTGGACCGCCCACCAACATAGGGGCTGGTTAGCTCAGTTGGTAGAGCGCTCGTACGATATTCGAGAGGTCGCGGGTTCGAGTCCGGCATCAGCCAATTTGTCTTTGCTCGCTACCCGTTTATATAATATTCAGGTCAGTTTCTCCCTATAAATCTACTTTGTGTACTTTGTAACTACGTAAAAGGCTTGTGTCCCAAGTTGTGTGATCCCCGCTACTGCCGTTACCCAGGTTGTTTGCATCTGACCGGGGCTTGATCCCTGGCTACTCGGCAGATATGGTTTGGCCTCTGACCTGGCCCCACAGAGCAATAGATTATTGGCATAAGTGGACCGCCCACCAACATAGGGGCTGGTTAGCTCAGTTGGTAGAGCGCTCGTACGGCTCGTCAGCTTGAGAGTAGCCGTCGAACAGAGGTAGCCGTCGGACGTGCCCAAAAAGGGAGAGTGGCGTCAGTGCGAGATTGTTTATAAAGGGCTTTCACAATACTTTTTCAAGATCTTTGGTATATTAGGCCCTTAATGTTGGTGATTGTTATTACAATCTAAATGCAATTAGCTGATACACGTGTATAATCAACATTGGCGGAGAACAGAATCAGATACAAACGGTAAGGTATTCCCCCTCATGTTCCCCTCATTTCCCCCTCATTGTGCTTTGTTTTCCTCTCCATTTGATTATTTCATTGTAATTTTTGTAGTACTGAACAACGTTCTTGATTCTCAGCCCCCCTACAAAATATTCTGGATCCGCCCATGATCAACTACCTTTAGTATTAATTTAGGTATAAAAGTAGACCTACTTTAATAATCAGGAAAACAAGTTCTAAATTGCGCGTCATGTTGAAATCCAAAATGGCTTTCTCAAAAAATAAATGAGTGTTTGATAATAAGAGAATTAGGCAAACTAAATCAATCTATATGATATTATTCACCCCCATGAAGCCTGAAACTGTGAGCGACGAAGGCACAAAATCTGTTGTAGGGGGCCATACAATATTCAAAATTCACATTTTGTGTAATTTCCGGCCATGTGGGCTCATATATCCATTTCCGGCCATGTCATGAATTCGTATAGATATAACAACAAATATGCACTTGCCTGATATGGTGAATTCTATGGAGACTATTAAGGGCCTAATATACCAAAGATCTTGAAAAATTATTGTGAAAGCCTTTATAAACAATCTCGCACTGACGCCACTCTCCCTTTATGGAGACTATTAATAAAAAATAAAGTCGGGGTCAGCTCCAGTTCCTTTTGTTATTGAACTTTTTATTTGCTGGGGGTTTGGGCGGTAACTGGAAATGAAGCTTTCATGATAAAAACATATGCGGGTACATGGTATACAGTTTATAATAATAATAATAATAATAATAATAATAATAATAATAATAATGTGTGGACTTATATAGCGTACGTATCCACCAACTGAGTGGTGCTCAAGGCGCATTATATTATTACCCCTGCTCATAAGGTTCATAAATCATTCCTGAAACCATCTCAGCTCCCTGGGGAGTATACAGCTCAATTGCTGCCATTACAGCGCATACAGTGCTAACCAACCAACTCTGCCCTCCCCAA
>CM055825.1:27515054-27542549 GCA_029582265.1 Zoroaster sp. YZ-2022 | reverse complement strand
CCCCCAGGGGAAAGGGGTGGGGGGGCAGGTTGGTTTTTGTTTGATTAGCCCATATGCGCTGTAATGGCAGCAATTGAGCTGTATACTCCCCAGGGAGATGAGATGGTCCAGGAATGATAATTTATGAGCCTGATGAGCAGGGGTAATAATATAATGCGCCTTGAGCACCAGTTTCGTGGATACGTGCGCTATATAAGTCAATTACAACAACAACAACCAAACAACAATAACAAACAACAAAACAACAACAACAACAAAACAACAACAACAACAAAACAACAACAACAACAACACAACAACAACAACAACAACAACAACACAACAACAACAACAAAACAACAACAACACAACAACAACAAAACAACAACAACACAACAACAACAACAAGCAAAACAAAACAACAACAACAAAACGCAACAACGCCAACACCAACAAGACAACGCCACCAGCAAACAACAACACACAGCAGAGCAACAACAGCACCAGACAAAACAACAGCACCAGCAAAACAGCACCAACAAAACAACAGCACCAACAAAAACAACAACAAACACACACAACAACACGGCAACACCAACAACACCGGCAGCACCAGCACCAGCAACACCAACAGCACCAACAGCACCAACAACGCCAACAACACCATAGCAAAACCAGCAAAATCCAGCAAAACCAGCAAAACCAGCAAAACCAGCAACAAAACCCACCACCAGCACCAACAGCACCAACAGCAAGCACCAACAACACCACCAACAACACGCACCAACAACCGCTACCACCAACACCACTGCACCACCGCAACACCACCAGCACACCAGCACACAGCACCAGCAACCAACCGCACCTGTAACAACAGCACCAACACCAACAACAGCCAACCAACAACACCACCAACACCACCAACAACGCCACCACCTTTGCAACAACCACCAACAACACCACCGCAACAGCACCACACACCAGCACACCCAGCAACACCACCAACACCACCAACAACACCAACACCAACACCAACACCAACACCAACACCAACACCAACACCACTACTACCACTACCACTACCACTACCACTATTATTATAGTGTAAGTATTAATGGACAAAAATAAAGTTACTATACCTTCGATGCAATTATTCGCAACCAAACCCAGGCTGGCAGTGAAATAGTCTGGCCCCTTTTATGAGTTGATTATCGACGCTACGATCGTACTTGTGTACAGGGAATCTGACAAAGATGGCTGCAGTTCTATGAAGGTTTGTGATCACCTCCAACAAATGTTGACATATTGTAGAATTGTATTGACAACACTTGTCACGTTGCTGGTCTTCCTAAACCGAAGAACCAACATTTATTTCCATAAAGGAAGTTGTTTGAACTACCGTTCGCTTCGTTGAACTGTAATGATTTGTTTCATTGTATTTTACACATTTATACATTTTTCATTTGATTTGCAAAGAGGTAACGCAATCAACAATTATCAGCACAGTATCGAACAAGCCACCAACTACTGACACTACAGTGGCTGCCATGACAACTACTGACACTACAGTGGATGCCATGACAACTACTGACACTACAGTGGCTGCCATGACAACTAATGGAACGATAGGAACATCTCAACAAGACGGGCAGATATGTCAAAGAAATACAGGTAGGTTCTATGGTTAAAGATAACAACAAGAAAAAAACATAAATTAATGTCAAAGCTGTTTTATACGAAAAATTTCCCCAACGTCACGTACAAATAACAGTTTATTATTTTCGAAACAATTTACAATAATTATTAACAGAAAATATGAATTTATAATACACCTTTCTATCTTTGCCCAGGAGCGAGTATTGGAATAGGAGCGAGTATTGGAATAGGGGCTGGCGTCGCGTTCGGCATACTCCTTGTAGCTGCCTTGGTTGGAGTTTGTTACCGGAAGATGAAGTAGTATATAAATGGTGTCTTATTTTAGCATATCATAACATCATTGAGAAATGTTTCGTCGGTAGTGCTTTTATTTTAGACAAAACCGGAAATGTAATGTCAAATTTATAGAAAATTGCCGGACGACAACTTTTTGTAAAATATAAAAACAGAACAATCATGTACATGTAACAATTTTTCGTTGTTTTCTCAAAAACGTGAGCACCTATTGTGATGATATTTCACAGGTTACTGTTATGATATATTATTTCTTCAACACAAAAGGGTTGAAATGAACCTACATTAACAAATACCAATGTTATACAAATACCAATGTACAAATACAATACCTTCCCTGTGGTCTATTAGGTGAACAAAATCGTACTTTGCCATCAGTTTATCGTGAAACCCTTCCTCTATTGTAACGCTGATCAGTGATTATGTATCCACACCCATCATGTAGTGTCGTGGCCGAGCGGTCTAGCTTACCGGACTCAAGTTCTGGTGTTAGCAGCAGAATGTGGGTTCGAATCCCGGCCGTGACACTTGTGTCCTTGAGCAAGACACTTAACCATAATTGCTTCTCTCCACCCAGGGGTTAAATGGGTACCTGTGAGGGCAGAGTTGGTTGATTAGCCCTATATGCGCTGTAATGGCAGCAATTGAGCTGTATAATCCACAGGGAGCTGAGATTATTTCAGGAATGATTTATGAGCCTTATAAGCAGGGGTAATAACATAATGCGCCTTGAGCACCACTCAGTTGGTGGATACGTGCGCTATACAAGTCCACACATTATTATTATTATGTATCCACATCCATCATGCATCCACATCCATCATTGTGTCCACATCCATCATTGTGTCCACATCCATCATGTATCCACATCCAAAATGAAGTTGAACTTGACTGCACGTGCAGCTTATTAGTTGTAGTAACTTACAAGTATACACTCACAAAAGATTCTGTCTTATGGCTTCAACAAGAGATTTATTCAACAACTGACGAATGACATGTGTGTACTGAGAAGCGCCATGTTACAAAACATAAACACTGAGAGAGGGCGCTGTTTTGGATATAATGAATAATGCAATGAATGAAAATACATGCAGCAGGTTATGACATTAGTCTTCAGCCCATTTGTGAATGAGGACACCTCGGGCTGTACCCGCACACTGTGCAGTACGAATAATTTCTCGTAAATATCTTGGTACAAGATTAGAAGTGCCCGTGTTCAGAGTTTCACAGGTAGGAACTATAATGCCAAATATGGATTGGTGTATTAGTTCTATCTGGAGTTTATTGTAAACATTGTCAAGAGCTGCATAAAGTAACCAGCCCTGACAACAATGTCACAATGTTCACCAGCAATCTAATACGATCTAATATCAGTTTTAAGAATAAAACTAAAATTACATGAACGTTGATATCCACCAATCATCATTGCACACTTCTTGAAATGTCTTACTCTGACCGTACTATAGGCAAGGTGTGGGCAAGCCCTCTTCAGCTGTGACAAATCAAGATATCCAAAGTAAGCCGCACTCACAAAGAAATAAATGCGAACAGAAGACGAATTCTCCAATAAACGTCGAGATGAGTGGCACCGCTGACAGGAACCCCGAGTACTCGGTCGAAAAGGAAGTCGGGGCAGCAAATGATTCTAATGAGACGATACCCAATGACGTCATGTTGACGACTTCTAATGAAGAAGGATGGGTGGATAACACAGTATATGAGGCAACGGAACCAGCGCCTTCTGAATATGCTGAAATTGAAACTAGTACTTAGTGGATCATGATTTGGGCGAATCCAGGGTGACAGAAAGGGGGAACATGTGACTATAAAGAGAGTCACAAGACCAAAGGAGTGGATGGGAAGGGGAAGGATCCCATAAGAAAAGATGGTCCATTTTGAATGATGTTACATGGTTGATTTTGTTACATGGTCAAGTGGAGTGAGGACACATGCCGGTCTTTGACCCTCATCCTTGATCCGCAACTGATCTTAAGATGTTATTTTTGTTCAAGTCAAGTTAACAAATCAATTTGTTGCAAGACAAGTCAAGTCATAAGTCATTTCTTTGCAAGTCAAGTCAAAACACAAGTATTTTTTTTCTTAAATGAAAGTAACGGGCCGTATTGTTAACCATCAAGAAAAGACTGAGTTTGCTGTTTCATTCTTGCTGTTGCCCATTCTTCACTGTCTTAATTAAAATGCAGGTTACACCATTAGCAAAAATCCAAATGAGTAAAATATCAGGTGTTTCTTTTTTCTGTTCTTTTTCCTTTTCCAGGCGTTTTATTGTTTATTCATCAATACAATTACATGTCAAAAGCACACAATCGTACAAATAAAAACAAAAAAACAGAAGCATTACAAATTAATTAACAGACAAATGTTTTGAAATTTGGTATAATACATGCAGTTCGTGAATTCAATTTCATTTTTGAACGTTTTCCAAAGAAGTTTATAATTAAAAGCAGTGTTTGGGTTGAATGCGTTAATTACTCTGCATTTGTACACAGTGAAAGAGGCTATTATTATTAAGAGGTTAACCGTGTCGAAATTAATATCATTAATATTATAGCCTACCACTCGATGAGTAAATTGAGATTCATGAGGTAGCCAATGTTGTTCCAAAATTGTTTCAGAGACTTACAGGAAAACAAATAGTGACTGAGGTCGACAAGTTCATTACATATAGTACAACTAGACGAGTTACTTAAATTCCATTTAGTCAGATTAGTTTTTATTTGGGAGGATGTTGTATATTAATTTAAAACTGAATTCTTTATATTTATTTATAGGTAGTTTTTTAATCTTAAAATTCCAAACTTGTATCCAATTAAAGTCATGTGGGAGTTGTAAGACGGTTTTCCAATACACTTCACCTCTACTAACGTGTTTTTTTGTTCTTAACAAGAATATTATACACTGTCTTGGATTTTAAATTGTTCAGGTCAGTTGTGTGATTATCCCCATTCAGTACTCTTTCAGAGTAAACCAAGTAATTTTTGTCCAAGTCAAGTCAAGTAATCATTTTGCAAGACATGTGAGGTCACACGCAATATATATTTTCTACAAGTCAAGTCACAGGTCATAAGTCATGTTGTTTTAATTGTTGCTGTTGCCTATTCTTCACTGTCTTAAAATGACTTGTGTCTTGAGAAGTCGGATGTGAGGAAGTAAAACAATGTAATCAAAAGTGCATCCTCATGCCCTCCTGGTAATGATAAAAATAAATAAATAAATTTAAACAAAATTGAATATGGTTGAAGTTTTGTCGTACATTTTATTTCTAAACTGAAGAATATTGGCAAGTCATTTTTGTCTAAGTCAAGTCAAGTCGCAATTCAAACAAAATGTGAGATTCAAGTCAGACGGAGCCGGTAACTCTGTGAATTATTAAAACAAAAACTGACTTGGTGTTTTATGGTGGTGATTATGATATCAAACATCCTGAAAAATAATTACCTGGTAGTGCTATCATTACAAAACTAACAGCAAAACAAATTGAACTGCATGAAGTTGTCATTGTGGCAACCATTTTAAGTACTGCCCACTGTTGTTAAACAATTAATAATAATAAAACATTTCCCTGTAATTAGAACTTCATACGTTTCTCAGAATCGTGCCAATGATGCAATTTAGCTGACCATTGGCCTTCGAAAGGTTTGCTATAAATCCCTGTAGGTTGGCTCTGTGCTTTCATTATATTATATATTTTTTTATCTGTTTCGGATGAAACTATAATAATTATACAGTTCCTTTTATTTCCATTCATGATTTCGCATTCAAAATATATACACAGATATCACATACATCAAAAGGTAATCAGAAATTGTTCTTAAACGAGAAACATTATGAAAAGGAAATAAAAATTTAAATAAATTATTATTAGTTTTGTTATTATTATTATTAAAATGAGAACACATTTGTTAAATTAATGTAGGCTGAGGGACTTACCGTCGTTTTAGGTTTTTTATGGTATAAACCGAGGGCTTATAACAAAATAGAAACAATAGGTCCTATGTTGGCGGTTATTGTTTGCAATGTCCCCGGTTGAAAAACGTGTACAAACAAAACGGGAGATGCATAAAAAGGGTGAAGTCCAACAGCAAAGGGAACAAAAGAGGTGAACAATGGGAGGTCCTCGGTTTACACCATATACAAACGGTTTTGGAGCGGTATTAGTTTAGCATAAATTGGCCATTGTGTTATTTACTAATTTAATATTAAGGAGAATTACACCATTGGTAATTACCAGATAAGTAACTCAGAGAGTTATTACATTTAATGCTCACTTGGTTTTGAGTTGGTAACGGTAGAGAACATCTTCAGAAGTTATTCCGTCTGAGATATTGTAATTAATTCCGAGTAAACGCGAATACAAAATTCAAATCTCATATGGATCCCCAGTCGTTGATCTATTTCCACATTAGAATGGATACAAATAATCTGAATACATATTTACAATATTTACAGTATCACAGGTTGGTTTCTGTGCATATCTCTTCGTTCTTATGGAGTGCCATGGTCGAGCGGTTTAGTGCATTGGATTTGTGTTCTGATGGCCGAGTCGTCAGAATGCGAGTTCGAATCCCAGTTGCGACCGGGGTACTTGTGTCCTTGAGCAAGACACTTTACCATAATTGCTTCTCTCCACCCAGGGGTAAATGGGTACCTGTGAGGGCACAGTTGGTTATTGTTTTATTAGCCCTATATGCGCTGTAATGGCAGCAATTGAGCTGTATACTCCCCAGGGAGGTGAGATGGTTTCAGGAATGATTTATGAGCCTGATGAGCAGGGTTAATAATACGTGGATACGTGCGCTATATAAGTCCACATTATTATTATTATAAAGTAAGGATCCATTTAACCAGTAGCGTACACACATTAGTAATGTTGATAAAACTGCTTTTCCAAGAATGATTTGCTCTGTTTGAATCAAGATAAACATTAAAGAACTCAAAAACTGTGTCATTTCCAGCTTAATACGTTGTGTCTTTGACAAGAAAACATTGAAAAAGGCATTCAGATTATTCGTATTTATTATAACGCAGAATTATTAAGAGTATACTCTTTTCTTATTTATATTAACATTTATAGAGCACATATATTTTTTGCAACCATAGGAGGTCGCAATGGACTATGCCTGCCCTGATTCTCACTGCTGTTATACTACCCTTAGCCCTGTCAATGAAAAACTGATTTCTATAATTTTCTTTCTTGTAATCCTGGTACAGTTTTTGACTATACTCACTCAAGTGTCTTTGAGATTTGTTTTGTTCTGTTTGTTGGTTTTTGTGGAATTGGTTGTTTGTTCTTGTGTTCTTTGGCATTTAAATACAAGCTTCAGCTTCATAAGAATGCACTCTGTGGAGTGTCGTGGCCGAGCGGTCTAGCTTACCGGACTCAAGTTCTGGTGTTAGCAGCAGAATGTGGGTTCGAAACCCGGCCGTGACACTTGTGTCCTTGAGCAAGACACTTAACCATAATTGCTTCTCTCCACCCAGGGGTTAAATGGGTACCTGTGAGGGCAGAGTTGGTTGATTAGCCCTATATGCGCTGTAATGGCTGCAATTGAGCTGTATACTCCCCAGGGAGCTCAGATGGTTTCAGGAATGATTTATGAGCCTTATGAGCCTTATGAGCCTTATGAGCAGGGGTAATAATGTAATGCGCCTTGAGCACCACTCAGTTGGTGGATACGTGCGCTATATAAGTCCACAAATTATTATTATTATTATTATTATTATTAGGCTATGCTACTTTGTATATGATGTACATTATGTGTTTTCCTTTATTCCGTCTTTAAGCAAAGTGTACAGGAGTGTACAGTGTTTAGGAGTGCCATGGTCGAGCGGTTTAGTGCATCGGATTTGGGTTCTGATGGCTGAGTTGTCAGAATGTGGGTTCGAATCCCAATCGCGACCGGGGTACTTGTGTCCTTCAGCAAGACACTTTACCATAATTGCTTCTCTTGACCCAGGGGTAAATGGGTGCCTGTAAGGGCAGAGTTGGTTGTTGTGTTTGACGAGCCCATATGCGCTGAAATGGCAGCAATTGAGCTGTATACTCCCCAGGGAGCTGAGATGATTTATGAGCCTGATGAGCAGGGGTAATAATATAATGCGCCTTGAGCACCAATTTGGTGGATACGTGCGCTATATAAGTCTACATTATTGTTATTATTATTATTATTACATAATTACTTCTTTAGTAATATTTTTACGAACGTAATATTATTCATTGATAATATTTAAATAAATTGAATGGCATACACGGCACCCTGGCCAATCATTATGTGTAATGCTAACGGATGTACAATCTGGTCTAGTCAATCTGGTCACCCATTAATTTCATTACATAATCCCCGTGCCCTCACTCAATGTTTGTGGCCCGCGCTTCGAGCAAAACATTTCATCTGCAAAACGTTTTCAAAATTGTACGGGGCAAGCGCAGGGGTTAGTGTTCCAACTGATATTGTGACCAAGATTGTAGACGTGGGAGTGAGTGTTGCCCCGCCCACCCCTTTAGGGATTTTTAATTTATTTGAAAAAAAGAACCAACTCGTAGGATACACTATGTAAGGATTTTGGGTCCAGCTTGATTAATTGTGTTGCACATTTGGTAGTGGCATGTTCGGCCGCTATATAATGAACTGCGTAGGTTGACTCCAATTATTCATTGTAAGAATATGTACGTGTACATAAAATGCTTATCAATATGTTTTTAAAAGCTGCTTTCTTATAATTTCCTAGTATAACCATTCTGAAATCATATCGTTTCTATTATAAACTGTATACCATGTACCCGCATATGTTTTTATCATGAAAGCTTCATTTCCAGTTACCGCCCAAACCCCCAGCAAATAAAAAAGTTCAATAAACAAAAGGAACTGGAGCTGACCCCGACTTTATTTGTATTAATGTTGGTGATTGTTATTACAATCTAAATGCAATTAGCTGATACACGTGTATAATCAACATTGGCGGAGAACAGAACAGAATCAGATACAAACGGTAAGGTATTCCCCCTCATGTTTCCCCTCATTTCCCCCGCACTGTGCTTTGTTTTCCTCTCCATTTGATTATTTCATTGTAATTTTTGTAGTACTGAAAATCGTTCTTGATTCTCAGCCTCCCCCCCCTAAAAAATATTCTGGATCCGCCCATGATCAACTACCTTTAGTATTAATTTAGGTATAAAAGTAGACCTACTTTAATAATCAGGAAAACAAGTTCTAAATTGCGCGCCATGTTGAAATCCAAAATGGCTTTGTCAAAAAATAAATGAGTGTTTGTTAAGAGAATAATGCAAACTAAATCAATCTATATAATATTATGCATTCCCGTTACACAGAGTATTCACCCCCATGAAGTCTGAAACTGTGAGCGACGAAGGCACAAAATCTGTTGTAGGGGGTCTGAGGGCTTCCGCCATAAAATATTCAAAATTCACATTTTGTGTCATTTCCGGCCATGTGGGCTCATATATCCATTTCCGGCCATGTCATGAATTCGTATAGATATAACAAAAAATATGCACTTGCCTGATGATATGGTGAATTCTATGGAGATTATTAAGGGCCTAATACACCAAAGATCTTGAAAAATTATTGTGAAAGCCTTTATAAACAATCTCGCACTGACGCCACTCTCCCTTTTTGGGCACGTCCGACGGCTACCTCTGTTCATAGAGAAAGGACCACGGAAGGAGTTACAACTTTAAGAACTTCAAAGCGCCAGACGTTCACCGCCGCGCTGATAAGACCTTCGTTTTTACGACCGCGATCGACCGCAAGCAAGCCTATGTAAACATTCGCCCCTTCACTCAGCGAGCACGATCCAGCTGGCTCACTCTCCCTTTCCAGTGCATTATGGGTAAAGCGCATGCGCAATTCTTTGTGTTTTCGTTTAAAAGTCATGTGATTTCCTAAAAGAGGAGAACCTAAGCTTTAATTTGGATATAAATTTGTCGGCCTCCCTTAAAAACTTTTAAAGTTATACCCGTCGCTAGAAATAATTTCATTCGTATTTGTGTTTTAATCACAACAATGTCGGTGTGTTTCCCTGAGTTACGGCCCCGTATTTTGACCGTATATTTTACGAAGTGCTAAGTGTGCATGGAGGCCGTTTAAGGTATGAAGAAATTGTCTAAATGTAAAAGTCATGTGATTTCCTAAAAGAGGAGAACCTAAGCTTTAATTTGGATATAAATTTGTCGGCCTCCCTTAAAAACGTTTAAAGTTATAACCGTCGCTAGAAATAATTTCATTCGTATTTGTGTTTTAATCACAACAATGTCAGGTATAAGTTTTGAGGCTTTGCATGGTGGAATATCGATATCGTTTCGGTTTGCGGTAACACCATGTGTTTATCTCAACTAACGTGAAGCTGAGATACAGGTTCTGAAAAGAACCGTATCGCACAACTCGTATCTCAACCTTCGTTAAGTGAGAAAGGTTCAAGGGAGAACCAATTTCGGGCAACTCGTTTTTCTCTACTGTCGCTAAGTGAGAAATATGGTTCAGGGAGAACCATGGGGACTTCACGGGTTAATATGGTTCAGGGAGAACCATAGGGACTTCACGGGTTATTCTCTACGTTTCGGTTAGCCTGCTCTAATCTTCTTCAGGAGAATGAAGAGGTTTGCCGATGCAACTCCTTAAGTAGTATTTGCTGGGATTATGTGTAGAATGGGAAGTGTTCCGATTGAATTGCTACTGTTGTGTGATGTGTTGTGATTGGTTGCCACCGTGGCATTGTTCTTGTTGTGTGTGTTTCCGCCTGCTGTGTGTGAGTTGCCTGCTCGCTGAGGCGTATCAGTTGACAGTGGGGTGTGGGTGTTGGTGGATGGTAGGATTGAATGCCAAATGTTGCTGATGAAATAGCCGATGTCCTGGGGACAGTGTCATGTTTATGAATCTCAATAGCCTCTCTGATACGACGGGTGTACCAGTGCTTTTCCCGGGGCTATGATCTTTGCATTCTGCCAGTCAATGATATGGTCCAAATCGGTGGGTGTTTGATGATCGCAGATTTGTCACATTCCCTCTGCGGCCGTGGGCCTTGTGTTCCTTGAGCCTGGTCGTAAGGTCTCTGCCGGTCTCGCCAATGTACACTTTCCCACAAGTACGAAATTTGGTAGACCCCAGCTTGACGGCTGGGATCATGTCTGTCCTTGTGGGTGTGTAACCTTCGTTTCCAACTTGTTTCCGGTCCGGTAGTAGACCTTAATGTCAGCTTCCCTCAGGATACGCTGAATCTTGTGTGAAGTGTGGCCGATGTGCGGTAGCACGGCAATGGGTTTTTTCGGTTGCGTCAGGGGATCGTGGGCGTTCCTATTCGGGAGGAACAAGCTTATCAGGTCTGTACCATTGTCTCTTAACACGGCGTTAAGATGTTTCAACTCGGATGGCAAGTGCTCTTTATCACTGATAGTGTGCCCTTCGAAGTAGGGTGCGATTCACGGAGGATTTCACGGATGGTGGGTGGAACGACCGGGCATTTAGGTGGGTCTGTGTGTGTAGGTTTTCTGTAAACCGAATGCCCATGAGCCATCAACCCGTTTGGAAATGGTACATCAAGGAAAGGCAACGAGTCGGATGTCTCGGTTTCCATGGTGAATTGAATGCTCGGATGTTGCTGGTTGAGGTGACCGAGGAAGTCACTCAGTTTGTCGGAACCGTGCTGCCAAATGATGAAAGTATCATCTACGTATCGAAGCCATAGTTTGGGTTTGTATCGTGCCGTCTCGAGTGCTTTCTGTTCGAAATCTTCCATGAAGATGTTTGCTAGGACCGGGGATATCGGGGATCCCATTGGAGTGCCCAACGACTGTTGATAGTAAGTCTCCCTCCATTGGAAGTATGTGGATTTCACACATAATGAAAGTAGATCTACGATTTGATCTGGCGTTAGGCTGGTTCGTTCCGGGAGCGTGCTATCATGTTCGAGTATCGACTTGGTTACGAGGATAGCCTCGTCTGTCGGTACATTGGTGAATAATGACTTGACGTCAAAACTCACTAGCGTGTCGGAAGGCTGCAATATGGTTCCCTTTATGAAGTTGATAAACCCTGCTGAATTGGGTACATGGTGGGGCGTCTTACCACGGTGGGTGTAAGAGCCCCTGTCAAGTGTTGGGCGAGGTTATACGGGGGGAACCTCGGGGATGAGACAATCGGTCGGAGCGGTCTGTCTGGTTTATGAATCTTTGGTAGGCCAAAGAATCTTGGAGCATTCGAGCTGGACGGACGGAGTTGCCTGTATAGTGCTTTGGGTAAGGCTGTGCTCGGTTTAAAGGGAATGAATTTTGCCACCGCCCCAAAAAGATTCCCGTGGAAGAATTCATACAGTCTATTGAACCTTCCATCCGGCTCGAAACAAAGGCAGACGATATCCGTATTCAGATACAGATCTTAAAAAACGTGAAGCCCCGAAATCAATATCCACAAGACTGGAATATCAGGCTGTCAATAACCTCCGTAATGACTCTTCGATACACATTCTAAAGGCAGACAAGGGTAATGCCACAGTAGTGATGGACCGCTCAGGGATACGATCAGAAGGTTCAGGATATCCTCGACACGGATACCTACACCCGCCTCAAAAAGAACCCGATTCCGTTAGCAGAAAGGGAAAGTCGCCGCAAAACTTCTTTCCTTAAACCGGAGCACAGCCTTACCCAAAGCACTATAGGCACCTCCGTCCGTCCAGCTCGAAATCCCAAGATTCTTTGGCCTACCAAAGATTCATAAACCAGAACAGACCGCTCCGACCGATTGTCTCATCCCGAGGTTCCCCACGTATAACCTCGCCCAACACTTGACAGGGCTCTTACACCCTCGTGGGTAAGACGCCCCGTAACCAATTCAGCAGGGTTTATCAACTTCATAAAGGGGAACCTATTGCGGCCTTCCGACACGCTGGTGAGTTTTGACGTCAAGTCATTATTTGCAATGTGCCGACAGACGAGGCTATCCTCGTAACCAAGTCGATACTCGAACATGATAGCACGCTCCCGGAACGAACCAGCCTAACGCCAGATAAAATCGTAGATCTACTTTCATTATGTGTGAAATCCACATACTTCCAATGGAGGAACTTACTATCAACAGTCTTTGGGCACTCAATGGGATCCCGATATCTGCGGTCTAGCAAACATCTTCATGGAAGATTTCGAACAGAAAAGCACTCGAGACGGCACGATAAAACCCAAACTATGGCTTCGATACGTAGATGATACTTTCATCATTTGGCAGCACGGTTCCGACAAACTGGTGACTTCGGTCACCTCAACCAGCAACATCCGAGCATTCAATTCACCATGGAAACTGAGACATCCGACTCGTTGCCTTTCCTTGATGTACTCATTTCCAAACGGGTTGATGGCTCACTTGGGCATTTCGGTTTACAGAAAAACCCCACACACAGACCGCTACCTAAATGCCCGTCGTTCCACCCACCATCCGTGAAATCCTCCGTGAATCGCACCCTACTTCGAAGGGCACACTATCAGTGATAAAGAGCACTTGCCATCCGAGTTGAAACATCTTAACGCCGTGTTAAGAGACAATGGGTACAGACCTGATAAGCAAGTTCCTCCCGAATAGGAACGCTCACGATCCCCCGACGCAACCGAAAAACCCATTGCCGTGCTACCGTACATCAGCCACACTTCTAAGATTCAGCGTATCCTGAGGGGAAGCTGACATTAAGGTCTACACGGACTCGAAACAAGTTGGAAACGAAGTTACACACCCACAAGGACAGACATGATCCAGCCGTCAAGCTGGGGTCATCAAACTTCCTTGTACTTGTGGGAAAGTGGAACATTGTAGCCCGAAAGACCCCGGCAGAGACCTTGACCGGCTTCTTTCAGGGGAACACACCCACACCCACAAGGCCTCACGAACAGCGGAGAGGGGAAAATGTGAACAATGCCACGGTGGCAACCTCACAACAAACAGTAGCACCAATCGAACACTTCCATTCTACACATAATCCAGCAAATCATTGCCCCAGGCACATGGCAAATATTTTAAAAGATGCGTCGGCCCCTCCCGTAAATTTGGTTAGATAAAACGTGAAATAACCCGTGAAGTCCCTATGGTTCTCCTGAGCCTATGAAATATTTCCATGAACCTTGGTTCTCCCTGAAGATACGAGTTCTTTTCAGAACCTTTCAGCTTCACGTTAGTTGAGATAAACACAGTGGTGTTACCGCAAACCGAAACGATAACAATGTCAGGTGTTTACCCTGAGTTGTGGGCCCGTATTTTTGACCGTATTTTACTAAGGGCTCAGTGTCCATGCAGGCCATTTAAGGTATGAAGAAATTATCTAAATGTAAAAGTCATGTGATTTCCTAAAAGAGGAGAACCTAAGCTTTAATTTGGATATAAATTTGTCGGCCTCCCTTAAAAACTTTTAAAGTTATAACCGTCGCTAGAAATAATTTCATTCGTATTTGTGTTTTAATCACAACAATGTCAAGGGTTTACCCTGAGTTATGGCCCGTATTTTGACGGTATTTTACTGAGGGCTACGTCTGCATGGAGGCCGTTTAAGGTATGAAGAAATTGTCTAAATGTAAAAGTCATGTGATTTCCTAAAAGAGGAGAACCTAAGCTTTAATTTGGATATAAATTTGTCGGCCTCCCTTAAAAACTTTTAAAGTTATAACCGTCGCTAGAAATAATTTCATTCGTATTTGAGCTTTCATCACAACAATATAGGCTGTCTACCCTGAGTTATGGCCCGTATTTTGACCGTATTTTACGGAGGACTAAGTGTGCATGGAGGCCGTTTAAGGGGTATGAAGAAATTGTCTAAATGTAAAGTCATGTGATTTCAAAAGAGGAGAACCTAAGCTTTAATTTGGATATAAATTTGTCGGCCTCCTTAAAGACTTTTAAAGTTATAACCGTCGCTAGAAATAATTTCATTCTGTATTTGTGTTTTAATCACAACAATATAGGCTGTCTACCCTGAGTTATGGGTATTTTTGACAGTATTTTGCGGAGGGCTCAGGCATGGAGGCCATTTAAGGTATGAAGAAATTATCTAAATGTAAAAGTCATGTGATTTCCTAAAAGAGAGAACCTAAGCTTTAATTTGGATATACATTTGTCGGCCTCCTTAAAACTTTAAAGTTATAACCGTCGCTAGAAATAATTTCATTCGTATTTGTGTTTTTAATCACAACGATGTCAGGTGTTTACCCTGAGTTATGGCCCGTATTTTGACCGTATTTTACTGAGGGGCTAAGTGTGCATGGAGGCAATTTAAGGTATGAAGAAATTGTATAAATGTAAAAGTCATGTGATTTCCTAAAGAGGAGAACCTAAGCTTTAATTTCGATATAAATTTGTCGGCCTCCTTAAAAACTTTAAAGTTATAACGTCGCTAGAAATAATTTCATTCGTATTTGTGTTTTAATCACAACAATGTCAGGTGTTTACCCTGAGTTATGGCCCGTATTTTGACCGTATTTTACGGAGGGCTAAGTGTGCATGGAGGACCTTTAAGGTATGAAGAAATTGTCTAAATGTAAAAGTCATGTGATTTCCTAAAAGAGGAGAACCTAAGCTTTAATTTGGATATAAATTTGTCGGCCTCCCTTAAAGACTTTTAAAGTTATAACCGTCGCTAGAAATAATTTCATTCATATTTGTGTTTTAATCACAACAATAATAGGCTGTCTACCCTGAGTTATGGCCCGTATTTTGACAGTATTTTGCGGAGGGCTCAGTGTGCATGGAGGCCATTTAAGGTATAAAGAAATTATCAAAATGTAAAATTCAATTGATTTAATAAAAGAGGAGAACCTAAGCTTTAGTTTGGATATAAATTTGTCGGCCTCCCTTAAAAACTTAAAGTTATAACCGTCGCTAGAAATAATTTCATTCGTATTTGTCTTTTAATCACAACAAGGTCGGGTGTTTACCCTAAGTTATGGCCCGTATTTTGACAGTATTTTGCGGAGGGCTAAGTGTGCATGGTGGTCCTTTAAGGTATGAAGAATTTATCTAAATGTAAAAGTCATGTGATTTCCTAAAAGAGGAGAATCTAAGCTTTAATTTGGATATAAATTTGTCGGCCTCCCTTAAAAACTTTTAAAGTTATAACCGTCGCTAGAAATAATTTCATTCGTATTTGTGTTTTAATCACAACAATATAGGCTGTCTACCCTGAGTTATGGCCCGTATTTTGACCGTATTTTACGGAGGACTAAGTGTGCATGGAGGCCGTTTAAGGTATGAAGAAATTGTCTAAATGTAAAAGTCATGTGATTTCCTAAAAGAGGAGAACCTAAGATTTTATTTGGATATAAATTTGTCGGCCTCCCTTAAAAACTTTTAAAGTTATAACCGTCGCTAGAATAATTTCATTCGTATTTGTGTTTAATCACAACAATGTCGGGGTTTACTCTGAGTTATGGCCCGTATTTTGAACGTATTTTGGGGAGGGCTCAGTGTGCATGGAGGCCAATTAAGGTATGAAGAAATTATCTAAATGTAAAAGTCATGTGATTTCCTAAAAGAGGAGAACCTAAGCTTTAATTTGGATATAAATTTGACGGCCTCCCTTAAAAACTTTTAAAGTTATAACCGTCGCTAGAAATAATTTCATTCGTATTTGTCTTTTAATCACAACAATATAGGCTGTCTACCCTGAGTTATGGCCCGTATTTTGACCGTATTTTACGGAGGGCTAAGTGTGCATGGTGGTCCTTTAAGGTATGAAGAAATTATCTAAAAAAAGTCATGTGATTTCCTAAAAGAGGAGACCTAAGCTTTAATTTGGATATAAATTTGTCGGCCTCCCTTAAAAACTTTTAAAGTTATAACCGTCGCTAGAAATAATTTCATTCGTATTTGTGTTTTAATCACAACAATATAGGCTGTCTACCCTGAGTTATGGCCCGTATTTTGACCGTATTTTACGGAGGGCTAAGTGTGCATGGAGGCCGATTAAGGTATGAAGAAATTATCTAAATGTAAAAGTCATGTGATTTCCTAAAAGAGGAGAACCTAAGCTTTAATTTGGATATAAATTTGTCGGCCTCCCTTAAAGACTTTTAAAGTTATAACCGTCGCTAGAAATAATTTCATTCGTATTTGTGTTTTAATCACAACAATATAGGCTGTCTACCCTGAGTTATGGCCGTATTTTGACAGTATTTTACGGAGGACTAAGTGTGCATGGAGGCCGTTTAAGGTATGAAGAAATTATCTAAATGTAAAAGTCATGTGATTTCCTAAAAGAGGAGAACCTAAGCTTTAATTTGGATATAAATTTGTCGGCCTCCCTTAAAGACTTTTAAAGTTATAACCGTCGCTAGAAATAATTTCATTCGTATTTGTGTTTTAATCACAACAATATAGGCTGTCTACCCTGAGTTATGGCCCGTATTTTGACAGTATTTTGCGGAGGGCTCAGTGTGCATGGAGGCCATTTAAAGGTATGAAGAAATTATCTAAATGTAAAAGTCATGTGATTTCCTAAAAGAGGAGAACCTAAGCTTTAATTTGGATATAAATTTGTCGGCCTCCCTAAAACACTAGTAAAGTTATAAAAGTCGCTAGAAATAATTTCATTCGTATTTGTCTTTTAATCACAACAATATAGTAGTTCTACCCTGAGTTATGGCCCGTATTTTGACAGTATTTTGCGGAGGGCTAAGTGTGCATGGTGGTCCTTTAAGGTATGAAGAAATTATCTAAATGTAAAAGTCATGTGATTTCCTAAAAGAGGAGAACCTAAGCTTTAATTTGGATATAAATTTGTCGGCCTCCCCTGAAAACTTTTAAAGTTATAACCGTCGCTAGAAATAATTTCATTCGTATTTGTGTTTTAATCACAACAATATAGGCTGTCTACCCTGAGTTATGGCCCGTATTTTGACAGTATTTTGCGGAGGGCTCAGTGTGCATGGAGGCCATTTAAAGGTATGAAGAAATTATCTAAATGTAAAAGTCATGTGATTTCCTAAAAGAGGAGAACCTAAGCTTTAATTTGGATATAAATTTGTCGGCCTCCCTTAAAAACTTTTAAAGTTATAACCGTCGCTAGAAATAATTTAATTCGTATTTGTGTTTTAATCACAACAATATAGGCTGTCTACCCTGAGTTATTGCCCGTATTTTGACAGTATTTTGCGGAGGGCTAAGTGTGCATGGTGGTCCTTTAAGGTACGAAGAAATTATATAAATGTAAAAGTCATGTGATTTCCTAAAAGAGGAGAACCTAAGCTTTAATTTGGATATAAATTTGTCGGCCTCCCTTAAAGACTTTTAAAGTTATAACCGTCGCTAGAAATAATTTCATTCGTATTTGTCTTTTAATCACAACAATATAGGCTGTCTACCCTGAGTTATGGCCCGTATTTTGACAGTATTTTACGGAGGGCTAAGTGTGCATGGAGGCCGATTAAGGTATGAAGAAATTATCTAAATGTAAAAGTCATGTGATTTCCTAAAAGAGGAGAACCTAAGCTTTAATTTGGATATAAATTTGTCGGCCTCCCTTAAAAATTTTAAAGTTATAACCGTCGCTAGAAATAATTTCATTTGTATTTGTGTTTTAATCACAACAATATAGGCTGTCTACCCTGAGTTATGGCCCGTATTTTGACAGTGTTTTGCGGAGGGTTCAGTGTGCATGGAGGCCATTTAAGGTATGAAGAAATTGTCTAAATGTAAAAGTCATGTGATTTCCTAAAAGAGGAGAACCTAAGCTTTAATTTGGATATAAATTTGTCGGCCTCCCTTAAAGACTTTTAAAGTTATAACCGTCGCTAGAAATAATTTCATTCGTATTTGTGTTATAATCACAACAATGTCGGGTGTTTACCCTGAGTTATGGCCCGTATTTTGACCGTATTTTGCGGAGGGCTACGTGTGCATGGAGGCCGTTTAAGGTATGAAGAAATTGTCTAAATGTAAAAGTCATGTGATTTCCTAAAAGAGGAGAACCTAAGCTTTAATTTGGATATAAATTTGTCGGCCTCCCTTAAAAACTTTTAAAGTTATAACCGTCGCTAGAAATAATTTCATTTGTATTTGTCTTTTAATCACAACAATATAGGCTGTCTACCCTGAGTTATGGCCCGTATTTTGACCGTATTTTACGGAGGACTAAGTGTGCATGGAGGCCGTTTAAGGTATGAAGAAATTGTCTAAATGTAAAAGTCATGTGATTTCCTAAAAGAGGAGAACCTAAGCTTTTAATTTGGATATAAATTTGTCGGCCTCCTTAAAAACTTTTAAAGTTATAACTGTCGCTAGAAATAATTTCATCTGTATTTGTGTTTTAATCACAACAATAGAGGCTGTCTACCCTGAGTTATGGCCCGTATTTTGACAGTATTTTGCGGAGGGCTCAGTGTGCATGGAGGCCATTTAAGGTATGAAGAAATTATCTAAATGTAAAAGTCATGTGATTTCCTAAAAGAGGAGAACCTAAGCTTTAATTTCGATATAAATTTGTCGGCCTCCCTTAAAAACTTTTAAAGTTATAACCGTCGCTAGAAATAATTTCATTCGTATTTGTGTTTTAATCACAACAATATAGGCTGTCTACCCTGAGTTATGGCCTGTATTTTGACAGTATTTTGCGGAGGGCTCAGTGTGCATGGAGGCCATTTAAGGTATGAAGAAATTATCTAAATGTAAAAGTCATGTGATTTCCTAAAAGAGGAGAACCTAAGCTTTAATTTGGATATAAATTTGTCGGCCTCCCCTAAAAACTTTTAAAGTTATTACTGTCGCTAGAAATAATTTCATTCGTATTTGTCTTTCATCACAACAATATAGGCTGTCTACCCTGAGTTATGGCCCGTATTTTGACAGTATTTTGCGGAGGGCTCAGTGTGCATGGAGTCCATTTAAGGTATGAAGAAATTATCTAAATGTAAAAGTCATGTGATTTCCTAAAAGAGGAGAACCTAAGCTTTAATTTGATATAAATTTGTCGGCCTCCCTTAAAGACTTTTAAAGTTATAACCTGTCGCTAGAAATAATTTCATCTGTATTTGTGTTTTAATCACAACCATATAGGCTGTCTACCCTGAGTTATGGACAGTATTTTTAAAGTGTTTTTCGTAGGGCTATGTTTGCATGGAGGCCTCTTAAGGTATGAAGAAATTATCTAAATGTAAAAGTCATGTGATTTCCTAAAAGAGGAGAACCTAAGCTTTAATTTGGATATAAATTTGTCGGCCTCCCTTAAAACTTTTAAAGTTATAACCGTCGCTAGAAATAATTTCATTCGTATTTGTGTTTTAATCACAACAATATAGGCTGTCTACCCTGAGTTATGGCCCGTATTTTGACAGTATTTTTCGGAGGGCTAAGTGCATGGTGGTCCTTTTAAGGTATGAAGAAATTATCTAAATGTAAAAGTCATGTGATTTCCTAAAAGAGGAGAACCTAGCTTTAATTTGGATATAAATTTGTCGGCCTCCTTAAAAACTTTTAAAGTTATAACCGTCGCTAGAAATAATTTCATTCGTATTTGTCTTTTAATCACAACAATATAGGCTGTCTACCCTGAGTTATGGCCCGTATTTTGACCGTATTTTACGGAGGACTAAGTGTGCATGGAGGCCGTTTAAGGTATGAAGAAATTATCTAAATGTAAAAGTCATGTGATTTCCTAAAAGAGGAGAACCTAAGCTTTAATTTGGATATAAATTTGTCGGCCTCCCTTAAAAACTTTTAAAGTTATAAACGTCGCTAGAAATAATTTCATTCGTATTTGTGTTTTAATCACAACAATATAGGCTGTCTACCCTGAGTTATGGCCCGTATTTTGGCCGTATTTTACGGAGGACTCAGTGTACATGGAGGCCGTTTAAGGTATGAAGAAATTATCTAAATGTAAAAGTCATGTGATTTCCTAAAAGAGGAGAACCTAAGCTTTAATTTGGATATAAATTTGTCGGCCTCCCTTAAAGACTTTTAAAGTTATAACCGTCGCTAGAAATAATTTCATTCGTATTTGTGTTTTAATCACAACAATATAGGCTGTCTACCCTGAGTTATGGCCCGTATTTTGACAGTATTTTACGGAGGGTTCAGTGTGCATGGAGGCCATTTAAGGTATGAAGAAATTATCTAAATGTAAAAGTCATGTGATTTCCTAAAAGAGGAGAACCTAAGCTTTAATTTGGATATAAATTTGTCGGCCTCCCTTAAAGACTTTTAAAGTTATAACCGTCGCTAGAAATAATTTCATTCGTATTTGTGTTTTAATCACAACAATATAGGCTGTCTACCCTGAGTTATGGCCCGTATTTTGACAGTATTTTGCGGAGGGCTAAGTGTGCATGGAGGCCATTTAAGGTATGAAGAAATTATCTAAATGTAAAAGTCATGTGATTTCCTAAAAGAGGAGAACCTAAGCTTTAATTTGGATATAAATTTGTCGGCCTCCCTTAAAGACTTTTAAAGTTATAACTGTCGCTAGAAATAATTTCATTCGTATTTGTGTTTTAATCACAACAATATAGGCTGTCTACCCTGAGTTATGGCCCGTATTTTGACAGTATTTTACGGAGGGCTCAGTGTGCATGGAGGCCGTTTAAGGTATGAAGAAATTATCTAAATGTAAAAGTCATGTGATTTCCTAAAAGAGGAGAACCTAAGCTTTAATTTGGATATAAATTTGTCGGCCTCCCTTAAAGACTTTAAAGTTATAACCGTCGCTAGAAATAATTTCATTCGTATTTGTGTTTTAATCACAACAATATAGGCTGTCTACCCTGAGTTATGGCCCGTATTTTGACAGTATTTTGCGGAGGGCTCAGTGTGCATGGAGGCCATTTAAGGTATGAAGAAATTATCTAAATGTAAAAGTCATGTGATTTCAGTAAAGAGGAGAACCTAAGCTTTAATTTGGATATAAATTTGTCGGCCTCCCTTAAAGACTTTTAAAGTTATAACCGTCGCTAGAAATAATTTCATTTGTATTTGTCTTTTAATCACAACAATATAGGCTGTCTACTCCTGAGTTATGGCCCGTATTTTGACAGTATTTAACGGAGGGCTAAGTGTGCATGGAGGCCATTTAAGGTATGAAGAAATTATCTAAATGTAAAAGTCATGTGATTTCCTAAAAGAGGAGAACCTAAGCTTTAATTTGGATATAAATTTGTCGGCCTCCCTTAAAGACTTTTAAAGTTATAACCGTCACTGAAATAATTTATTTGTATTTGTCTTTTAATCACAACAATATAGGCTGTCTAGCCTGAGTTATGGCCCGTATTTTGACAGTATTTTGGAGGGCTATGTGCAGGCTATTTAAGGTATGAAGAAATTATCTAAATGTAAAAGTCATGTGATTTCCTAAAGAGGAGAACTTAAGCTTTAATTTGATATAAATTTGTTTTATCCTCCCTAAAGGTCCTAGGAAGAGTCAAATTGTGCTTATTTATTTTCTTTTGTTATTTTATCAATTGATATGAATAAAAAACGATTTTACGTTTAATTTATGTCTGGATTGGGCTAATTATTTTTTAATTTGATTTTTACAAAATTGCCTCATCTAATTTCAACAAGCGTTGCCCAACGCGCGGTGGCGCTGTTCGTGACGTAGACCTAGGAGCAATAAACCATGAATAAACTAAGCTCCAATGTTAGGCACCAATGTTGCCATTGTGTTTAGTTGCTCCATGGTTAAACCGTGGGATTATAAAAAGGGTCATAAACTGTGCGCAACGTACACATGTACAGTGTATGTGCACACGACTTGCAAGTTGCATAGTAAACATGACCGTATAGCACCGATAAATCTGTACTGTAGGTTTCACCGTAAAACGAAGCGCAAGGCCTCTGTCGAATCAATGGCATGGATACACATGGCCAGGAGTCATTGGTGAATTGTGTAAGCCGTCGTTATGACCGTTTCAAAACATAATTCTGCACTCGATGATTTTGAAACAAGATCCAAAAATCACACACATAATTAACATTGTCAAAGAATTGTACAATGACATCTTCAGTGACTTCACAATGAAACGACATTTTTAGCGTTAATGTGGTGTGCGAAGTGTAACAATCGACCTCTAACGTTAGTAATAAGCCTATTGCTTGTGGGTGCACATACACATGTAAGTTACACGGAAAACAAAGCAACTTACCCTGAGACTTTCTCGCTTCAAGAAAGCTACTCTTTTCTTTTCTGGACGTTTCTTGGCCTTCTGACTTAAGGGAAATATTGTTGGTACTGCATCAGGGCGCAGCATGGCTTTAAATCTCATGCCAAACTGGCTCTGGAGCCCCGGTCAAAGTATGTTGGCTCAAAGTGAGCGCTACATATCATAGAGTGCTCCGTTGGTCCTGACCATTTCGCCCTGGTCAGCTTCACACTCGCCGTCCAAATTCGCCTGTATTTAGGGTCTGGTGGAAATCGGTGAAGGCTGACACCTTCCTTTGTGGTGTTGCTACACCCAGCAACAACACACCCACAAGGCATTTCCCAAAAATGTGGGATATCTACTAAATTTAGCTGGAAAAAGAAGATCTAATATGACACATCAACTTCAGTGGTTTTGAGTACGACTTGACTGAAACTTCATCGCAGGCAGTGCTGGACCTTCCTAGGTCTACGTCACGGATTTGCGGATTATAATATGATAATGAGGAGGTAGGAGAGGAGCGTGGCGCCCCTAATTTCAGAATTTATTTTTAATGGTGCAAAGGGCGGGGATAAAATAGACAAATGACAAATATATGTTCCAATAGGGTATACTTTATTGTTTTCACTGTTAAAATTTCTATTTCCTAGGACCTTAAGGTATGAAGAAATTGTCTAAATGTAAAAGTCATGTGATGTCCTAAAAGAGGAGAACCTAAGCTTTTAATTTGGATATCAATTTGTCCTCCTTAAAGACTTTTAAAGTTATAACCGTCGCTAGAAATAATTTCATTCGTATTTGTGTTTTAATCACAACAATATAGGCTGTCTACCCTGAGTTATGGCCCGTATTTTGACCGTATTTTACGGAGGACTCAGTGTGCATGGAGGCCATTTAAGGTATGAAGAAATTATCTAAATGTAAAAGTCATGGTGATTTCTAAAAGAGGAGAACCTAAGCTTTTAATTTGGATATAAATTTGTCGGCCTCCTTAAAGACTTTTTAAAGTTATAACTGTCGCTAGAAATAATTTCATCTGTATTTGTGTTTTAATCACAACAATATAGGCTGTTCACCCTGAGTTATGGCCCGTATTTGACAGTATTTTTACGGAGGCCCAAGTGCATGGAGGCGGTTTAAGGTATGAAGAAATTATTCAAATGTAAAAGTCATGTGATTTCAAAAGAGGAGAACCTAAGCTTTAATTTGATATAAATTTGTCGGCCTCCTTAAAAACTTTTAAAGTTATAACCGTCGCTAGAAATAATTTCATTCGTATTTGTGTTTTAATCACAACAATAGAGGCTGTCTACCCTGAGTTATGTCCCGTATTTTGACAGTATTTTGCGGAGGGCTCAGTGCATGGAGGCCATTTAAGGTATGAAGAAATTATCTAAATGTAAAAGTCATGTGATTTCCAAAAGAGGAGAACCTAAGCTTTAATTTCGATATAAATTTGTCGGCCTCCCTTAAAACTTTAAAGTTATAAACTGTCGCTAGAAATAATTTCATCTGTATTTGTGTTTTAATCACAACAATATAGGCTGTTTCTACCCTGAGTTATGGCCTGTATTTTGACAGTGTTTTACGGAGGGCTAAGTGTGCATGGAATGCTTTAAGGTATGAAGAAATTATCTAAATGTAAAAGTCATGTGATTTCTAAAAGAGGAGAACCTAAGCTTTAATTTGATATAAATTTGTCGGCCTCCTTAACAACTTTTAAAGTTATAACTGTCGCTAGAAATAATTTCATCTGTATTTGTGTTTTAATCACAACAATATAGGCTGTTCACCCTGAGTTATGGCCCGTATTTTGACAGTATTTACGGAGGGCTATGTGCATGGAGGGTCGATTTAAGGTATGAAGAAATTATCTAAATGTAAAAGTCATGTGATTTCCAAAAGAGGAGAACCGCTTTTAATTTGGATATAAATTTGTCGGCCTCCTTAAAAACTTTTAAAGTTATAACTGTCGCTAGAAATAATTTCATATGTATTTGTGTTTTAATCACAACAATATAGGCTGTCTACCTTGAGTTATGGCCCGTATTTTGACAGTATTTTGCGGAGGGCTAAGTGTGCATGGAGGCCGATTACGGTATGAAGAAATTATCTAAATGTAAAAGTCATGTGATTTCCTAAAAGAGGAGAACCTAAGCTTTAATTTGATATAAATTTGTCGGCCTCCCTTAAAAAATTTTAAAGTTATAACTGTCACAGAAATAATTTCATTCGTATTTGTGTTTTAATCAGAACAATGTAGGCTGTTTACCCTGAGTTATGGCCTGTATTTTGACAGTATTTTGCGGAGGGCTAGTTGCATGGAGGTCCTTTAAGGTATGAAGAAATTATCTAAATGTAAAAGTCATGTGATTTCCTAAAAGAGGAGAACCTAAGCTTTAATTTGATATAAATTTGTCGGCCTCCCTTAAAGACTTTTAAAGTTATAACAGTCGCTAGAAATAATTTGATTCGTCTTTGTGTTTTTATCACTACTTTATAGGCTGTCTAACCTGAGTTATGGCCAGTATTTTGACCTTATTTTATGGAGGTCTTAGTGTGCATGGATGCCGATTATTGTATGAAGAAATTATCTAAATGTAAAAGTCATGTGATTTCAAAAAGAGAACCTAAGCTTTAATTTGGATATAAATTTGTCGGCCCCCTTAAAAACTTTTAAAGTTATAACTGTCGCTAGAAATAATTTTTTGTATTTGTGTTTTAATCACAACAATATAGGTTGTTTACCCTGAGTTATGGGCCCGTATTTTGACAGTATTTTGCGGAGGGCTAAGTGTGCATGGAGGCCGTTTAAGGTATGAAGAAATTACTAAATGTAAAAGTCATGTGATTTCAAAAGAGGAGAACCTAAGTTTAATTTGATATAAATTTGTCGGCCTCCTTAAAACTTTTAAAGTTATAACTCGTCGCTAGAAATAATTTCTATCTGCATTTGTGTTTTAATCACAACAATGTCGTGTGTTTACCCTGAGTTATGGCCCGTATTTTGACCGTATTTACGGAGGACTCAGTGCATGGAGGCCGTTTAAGGTATGAAGAAATTACCTAAATGTAAAAGTCATGTGATTTCCTAAAAGAGGAGAACCTAAGCTTTAATTTCGATATAAATTTGTCGGCCTCCTTAAAGACTTTTAAAGTTATAACTGTCGCTAGAAATAATTTCATCTGTATTTGTGTTTTAATCACAAACAATATAGGCTGTCTACCCTGAGTTATGGCCCGTATTTTGACAGTATTTTATAGAGGGCTCAGTGCATGGAGTGGCCATTAAGGTATGAAGAAATTATCTAAATGTAAAGTCATGTGATTTCCTAAAAGAGGAGAACCTTAAGCTTTAATTTGGATATAAATTTGTCGGTCCCCTTAAAGACTTTTAAAGTTATAACTGTCGCTAGAAATAATTTATCTGTATTTGTGTTTTAATCACAACAATGTCAGGTGTTTACCCTGAGTTATGGCGGTCAGTATTTTGACAGTATTTTGCGGAGGGCTATGTGCATGGAGGCCCTTTAAGGTATGAAGAAATTGTCTAAATGTAAAAGTCATGTGATTTCAAAAGAGGAGAACCTAAGCTTTAATTTGGATAAAATTTGTCGGCTTCCCTTAAAGACTTTTAAAGTTATAACTGTCGCTAGAAATAATTTCATTCTGTATTTGTGTTTTAATCACAACAATGTCGGCTGTTTACCCTGAGTTATGGCCTGTATTTTGACCGTATTTACGGAGGGCTAAGTGCATGGTGGTCCTTTAGGTATGAAGAAATTATCTAAATGTAAAAGTCATGTGATTTCCTAAAAGAGGAGAACCTAAGTTTAATTTGATATAAATTTGCCTTAAAAACTTTTTAAAGTTATAACCGTCGCTAGAAATAATTTCATTGTATTTGTGTTTTAATCACAACAAAATTGGTTGTTACCCTGAGTTATGTCTATTTTGACCAGTATTTTGCGGAGGACTATGTGCATGGAGGCCGTTTAAGGTATGAAGAAATTACCTAAATGTAAAAGTCATGTGATTTCCTAAAAGAGGAGAACCCAAGTTTAATTGATATAAATTGTGTCTGACAGCTCCCTAATTAATTAAAGACTTTTAAAGTTATAACCTGTCGCTAGAAATAATTTCATCTCGACGTTTGTGTTTTTAATCAGAACAATGCTAGGTGTTTACCACTCCTGAGCAGGCCCGTATTGGCTATACTTTGACAGTGTTTTGCGGAGAGGCTGCTCCAGTGCATGGGAGGCTCAGATTACAGTATGAAGAAATTATCTAAATGTAACAGTCATGTGATTTCAAAGAGGAGAACTCTAAGCTTTTAATTTGGATATAAATTTGACAGCTCTCCCCTAATTAATTAATTAAAGACTTTTAAAGTTATAAACTGTCGCTAGAAAAAATTTTCTTTCGTATTT
>CM055825.1:27491333-27514554 GCA_029582265.1 Zoroaster sp. YZ-2022 | reverse complement strand
TGGACAGGAAGTAAGGTCAAATTAGGTCAACTTTTTGTAAATATTTTTTGCCAATTAACGATCTGTACAATGGTACAAAAATTGTGAACTTAGCCCTTATGGTTGTTGAGATATGATTTTTTTAATTATTCAATTTTGATTTATCGTAATTCGATATCTGATGACCTAATCATGACGTCACAAATTATGTTTCATCTACGTGTTAAGTTCTAAGTATATGCCAAGTTTGAAGTTCATGTGAAGTTTGCAAGTATGTGGTTTTTTGTAGACAATCGATCCGGAAAAGGAGAAGAAAATAAAATTTAAAAAACTTTGACTTCCGGTTTGGACAGGAAGTAAAGGTCAAATTGGGGTCACCTTTTTGTAAATAATTTTTGACACTTAACGATCTGTACAATGGTGCAAAAATTGTTAATTTACCTATTGTGGTTGTTGAGATATGATTTTTTTTTAAATATTAAACTTTTACTTCCGGTTTGGACAGGAAGTAAGGTCAAATTGAGGTCACCTTTTTGTAAATATATTTTGACAATTAACGATCTGTTGGTACAAAAACTGTGAATTTACCTCTTGTGGTTGTTGAGATAATTTGACTTCCGGTTTGGACAGGAAGTAAAGGTCAAATTAGGGTCATGTTTTTGTAAATATTTTTGACAATTAACAATCTGTACAATGGTACAAAAACTGTGAATTTACCTCATGTGGTTGTTGAGATATGATTTTTTTTAAATATTAAACTTTGACTTCCGGTTTGGACAGGAAGTAAAGGTCAAATTGGGTCACCTTTTTGTAAATATTTTTTGACAATTAACGATCTGTACAATGGTGCAAAAATTGTGAATTTACCCCTTGTGGTTGCTGAGATATTATATTTTTTAATATTAAACTTAGACTTCCGGTTTGGACTGGAAGTAAAGGTCAAATTGGGGTCATGTTTTTGTAAATATTTTTGACAATTAACAATTTGTACAATGGTGCAAAAACTGTGAATTTACCTCTTGTGGTTGTTGAGATATGATTTGTTTAAATATTAAACTTTGACTTCCGGTTTGGACAGGAAGTAAAGGTCAAATTGGGGTCATGTTTTTGTAAATATGTTTGACAATTAACAATTTGTACAATGGTGCAAAAACTGTGAATTTACCTCTTGTGGTTGTTGAGATATGATTTTTTTTAAATATTAAAATTTGACTTCCGGTTTTTACAGGAAG
Organism: Zoroaster sp. YZ-2022; assembly: GCA_029582265.1. Classification (NCBI taxonomy): domain Eukaryota; kingdom Metazoa; phylum Echinodermata; class Asteroidea; order Forcipulatida; family Zoroasteridae; genus Zoroaster; species Zoroaster sp. YZ-2022. Next base: position 27,513,343 of record CM055825.1, on the reverse strand, counting down.
TAAGGTCAAATTGGGGTCACCTTTGTGTAAATATTTTTCGACAATTAACAATCTGTACAATGGTGCAAAAAATGTGAATTTACCTCTTGTGGTTGTTGAGATATGATTTTTTTTTAATATTAAACTTTGACTTCCGGTTTGGACAGGAAGTAAAGGTCAAATTGGGGTCACTTTTTTGTAAATATTTTTGACAATTAACAATCTGCACAATGGTGCAAAAACTGTGAATTTACCTCTTGTGGTTGTTGAGATATGATTTTTTTTAAATATTAAACTTTGACTTCCGGTTTGGACAGGAAGTAAGGTCAAATTGGGGTAATTTTTTGCAAATATTTTTTGACAATTAACGATCTGTACAATGGTACACAAATTGTGAATTTACCTCTTGTGGTTGTTGAGATATGATTTTTTTAAATATTAAACTTTGATTTATCGTAATTCGATATCTGATGACCTAATAATGACGTCACAAATTATGTTTCATCTACGTGTTATGTTCTAAGTATATGCCAAGTTTCAAGTTCATGTGAAGTTTGCAAGTATGTGTTTTTTGTAGACAATCTATGGGGAGAAGAAGAAGAAGGAGAAGAAAAAAACTAGATATAAGTTTTTGTCACAACAAAAACTAAGTGTTCGGTTGAAGTTAAAATGATGACGTCATCAATTTGAAGTGTTGTAGAAAGTCAAATGTTAACGTCTGTTGAAGTTCTCGCAAGAAGTTTATTTGAATACAATACAATACTGAATTTAGAAATTATTTTAATATTAAACTTTAACTTCCGGTTTGGACAGGAAGTAAATGTCAAATTGGGGTCATGTTTTTGTAAATACTTTTGACAATTAACAATCTGTACAATGGTGCAAAAAATGTCAATTTACCTCGTGGTTGTTCAGATATGATTTTTTTAATATTAAAATTTGACTTCCGGTTTGGACAGGAAGTAAGGTCAAATTGGGGTCACCTTTGTGTAAATATGTTTCGACAATTAGCAAACTATACAATGGTGCAAAAAATGTAAATTTACCTCTTGTGGTTGAGATATGATTTTTTTAATATTAAACTTTGACTTCCGGTTTGGACAGGAAGTAAGGTCAAATTGGGGTCACCTTTTTGTAAATATTTTTGGACAATTAACGATCTGTACAATGGTACAAAAATTTTGAATTTACCTCTTGTGGTTGTTGAGATATGATTTTTTTTTATATTAAAATTTGACTTCCGGTTTGGACAGGAAGTAAGGTCAAATTGGGGTCACCTTTTTGTAAATATTTTTGGACAATTAACGATCAGTACAATGGTTTGCTAATTTAGTGGAGTGTCGTGGCCGAGCGGTCTATTGCGCACCGAACTCAAGTTCTGGTGTTGCCAGCAGCAGGGTGTGGGTTCGAGCCCGGTCGTGACACTTGTGTCCTTGAGCAAGATACTTTAACCATGATTGCTTTGTCCTTCGGATGGGACGTTAAGCCGTAGGTCCCGTGTACTAGATTAAGTAATGCACGTAAAGAACCCAGAACACTTATCGTGGAAGTGTAAGGGGTTTACCCCGGTGTTTCTGGTTCACATTGCAAGCGCCCTTGTTTACAGGTTTCCTCAGGCTTTCGAGCTTACAGTGCTTAAGTGCGCTTTTCTGAGGCATCCCTTGGTTTCATTACCAGAAATGATAAATGAAAATAAATGAAATGAAATGAAATGGTACAAAAATTTTGAATTTACCTCTTGTGGTTGTTGAGATATGATTTTTTTAAATATTAAACTTTGACTTCCGGTTTGGACAGGAAGTAAGGTCAAATTGGGGTCACCTTTTGTAAATATTTTTCAACAATTAACGATCTGTACAATGGTACAAAAAAAAAAATTTACCTCTTGTGGTTGTTGAGATATGATTTTTTTTAATATTAAACTTTGACTTCCGGTTTGGACAGTAAGTAAGGTCAAATTCGGGTCACCTTTTTGTAAATATTTTTTGCCAATTAACGATCTGTACAATGGTACAAAATTTGTGAACTTAGCCCTTATGGTTGTTGAGATATGATTTTTTTAATTATTCAATTTTGATTTATCGTAATTCGATATCTGATGACCTAATCATGACGTCACAAATTATGTTTCATCTACGTGTTAAGTTCTAAGTATATGCCAAGTTTGAAGTTCATGTGAAGTTTGCAAGTATGTGGTTTTTTGTAGACAATCGATCCGGAAAAGGAGAAGAAAATAAAATTTAAAAAACTTTGACTTCCGGTTTGGACAGGAAGTAAAGGTCAAATTGGGGTCACCTTTTTGTAAATAATTTTTGACACTTAACGATCTGTACAATGGTGCAAAAATTGTTAATTTACCTATTGTGGTTGTTGAGATATGATTTTTTTTTAATTATTAAACTTTTACTTCCGGTTTGGACAGGAAGTAAGGTCAAATTGAGGTCACCTTTTTGTAAATATCTTTTGACAATTAACGATCTGTTGGTACAAAAACTGTGAATTTACCTCTTGTGGTTGTTGAGATAATTTGACTTCCGGTTTGGACAGGAAGTAAAGGTCAAATTAGGGTCATGTTTTTGTAAATATTTTTGACAATTAACAATCTGTACAATGGTACAAAAACTGTGAATTTACCTCATGTGGTTGTTGAGATATGATTTTTTTTTAATATTAAACTTTGACTTCCGGTTTGGACAGGAAGTAAAGGTCAAATTGGGTCACCTTTTTGTAAATATTTTTTGACAATTAACGATCTGTACAATGGTGCAAAAATTGTGAATTTACCCCTTGTGGTTGTTGAGATATTATATTTTTTAATATTAAACTTAGACTTCCGGTTTGGACTGGAAGTAAAGGTCAAATTGGGGTCATGTTTTTGTAAATATTTTTGACAATTAACAATTTGTACAATGGTGCAAAAACTGTGAATTTACCTCTTGTGGTTGTTGAGATATGATTTTTTTAAATATTAAACTTTGACTTCCGGTTTGGACAGGAAGTAAAGGTCAAATTGGGGTCATGTTTTTGTAAATATTTTTGACAATTAACAATTTGTACAATGGTGCAAAAACTGTGAATTTACCTCTTGTGGTTGTTGAGATATGATTTTTTTAAATATTAAAATTTGACTTCCGGTTTTTACAGGAAGTAAGGTCAAATTGGGGTCACCTTTGTGTAAATATTTTCGACAATTAACAATCTATACAATGGTGCAAAATGTCAATTTACCTCTTGTTGTTGAGATATGATTTTTTTTAAATATTAAACTTTGACTTCCGGTTTGGACAGGAAGTAAAGGTCAAATTGGGGTCACTTTTTTGTAAATATTTTTGACAATTAACAATCTGTACAATGGTGCAAAAACTGTGAATTTACCTCTTGTGGTTGTTGAGATATGATTTTTTTAAATATTAAACTTTGACTTCCTGTTTGGACAGGAAGTAAGGTCAAATTGGGGTCACCTTTGTGTAAATATTTTTCGACAATTAACAATCTATACAATGGTGCAAATAATGTCAATTTACCTCTTGTGGTTGTTGAGATATGATTTTTTTAAATATTAAACTTTGACTTCCGGTTTGGACAGGAAGTAAGGTCAAATTGGGGTAATTTTTTGCAAATATGTTTTGACAATTAACGATCTGTACAATGGTACACAAATTGTGAATTTACCTCTTGTGGTTGTTGAGATATGATTTTTTTTAATATTAAACTTTGATTTATCGTAATTCGATATCTGATGACCTAATAATGACGTCACAAATTATGTTTCATCTACGTGTTATGTTCTAAGTATATGCCAAGTTTCAAGTTCATGTGAAGTTTGCAAGTATGTGTTTTTTGTAGACAATCTATGGGGAGAAGAAGAAGGAGAAGAAAAAAACTAGATATAAGTTTTTGTCACAACAAAAACTAAGTGTTCGGTTGAAGTTAAAATGATGACGTCATCAATTTGAAGTGTTGTAGAAAGTCAAATGTTAACGTCTGTTGAAGTTCTCGCAAGAAGTTTATTTGAATACAATACAATACTGAATTTAGAAATTATTTTAATATTAAACTTTGACTGCCGGTTTGGACAGGATTAAATGTCAAATTGGGGTCATGTTTTTGTAAATACTTTTGACAATTAACAATCTGTACAATGGTGCAAAAAATGTCAATTTACCTCGTGGTTGTTCAGATATGATTTTTTTAATATTAAAATTTGACTTCCGGTTTGGACAGGAAGTAAGGTCAAATTGGGGTCACCTTTGTGTAAATATGTTTCGACAATTAGCAAACTATACAATGGTGCAAAAAATGTAAATTTACCTCTTGTGGTTGAGATATGATTTTTTTAATATTAAACTTTGACTTCCGGTTTGGACAGGAAGTAAGGTCAAATTGGGGTCACCTTTTTGTAAATATTTTTGGACAATTAACGATCTGTACAATGGTACAAAAAATTTTGAATTTACCTCTTGTGGTTGTTGAGATATGATTTTTTTTTATATTAAAATTTGACTTCCGGTTTGGACAGGAAGTAAGGTCAAATTGGGGTCACCTTTTTGTAAATATTTTTGGACAATTAACGATCAGTACAATGGTTTGCTAATTTAGTGGAGTGTCGTGGCCGAGCGGTCTAGCGCACCGAACTCAAGTTCTGGTGTTGCCAGCAGCAGGGTGTGGGTTCGAGCCCCGGTCGTGACACTTGTGTCCTTGAGCAAGATACTTAACCATAATTGCTTTGTCCTTCGGATGGGACGTTAAGCCGTAGGTCCCGTGTACTAGATTAAGTAATGCACGTAAAAGAACCCAGAACACTTATCGTGGAAGTGTAAGGGGTTTACCCCGGTGTTTCTGGTTCACATTGCAAGCGCCCTTGTTTACAGGTTTCCTCAGGCTTTCGAGCTTACAGTGCTTAAGTGCGCTTTTCTGAGGCATCCCTTGGTTTCATTACCAGAAATGATAAATGAAAATAAATGAAATGAAATGAAATGGTACAAAAATTTTGAATTTACCTCTTGTGGTTGTAATTGAGATATGATTTTTTTAAATATTAAACTTTGACTTCCGGTTTGGACAGGAAGTAAGGTCAAATTGGGGTCACCTTTTTGTAAATATTTTTCAACAATTAACGATCTGTACAATGGTACAAAAAAAAAAATTTACCTCTTGTGGTTGTTGAGATATGATTTTTTTTAATATTAAACTTTGACTTCCGGTTTGGACAGTAAGTAAGGTCAAATTCGGGTCACCTTTTTGTAAATATTTTTGACAATCAACGATCTGTACAATGGTACAAAAATTTTGAATTTACCTCTTTGTTGAGATATGATTTTTTTTAATATTAAACTTTGATTTATCGTAATTCGATATCTGATGACCTAATCATGACGTCACAAATTCTGTTTCACCTACACATTAGGGTCTAAGTATATGTCAATTTCCAAGTTCAAGTGAAGTTCGCAAGTATGTGTTTTTTTGTAGATAATCTATCCGGAGAAGAAGAAGGAGAAGGAAAAAAAACTGAACAAAAACAATAGGTGTTTCGGGTACATACCCGAACACCTAAAAAAAAAACGAACAAAAACAATAGGTATTTCGGGCACATACCCGAACACCTAAAAAAAACACGTACAAAAACAATAGGTGTTTCGGGCACATGCCCGAACACCTAAAAAAACGAACAAAAACAATAGGTGTTTCGGGTGCATACCCGAACACCTAAAAAAAAAACGTACAAAAACCATAGGTGTTTCGGGCACATGCCCGAACACCTAATAATAAACTTTCTAGGAAATAAAAAGGCATTTCAGATTTGCAGCGCAATACATACATGTATGTATGCATGCCACCAACGGCTAGTATAGCCCACATGATATGAATGTTACATGTGGACAGATTAGACAATTTACATATAAACTCTTGTTTTTAGTTCATATGGAGGACTGATGAATATACCAAAATGGTTTTTTCCTGTTTTGATTTTATAGAAATGTGTAGCTGACAATCCAATGGATTGGCTATTTACTATACTTCACAAATTAGATATAGGTTTTTCTCAAAAACTTTGAGTTTAATGACTAAATAGTAAGAGTAAACTACGTGATCTTGTACTCATATTTCATCATCACCATGCATTCTTAAAGGTCCTGTGAAATAGGTTTTTTTTCATTGTATACAATAAAGTATGCCTACTGGAACATATATTTGTCATTTGTAAATATTTCCCCTCACGTTTATACCATAAAAATATTAATTTTTAAATTTAGGGGGTGCGCTTCGACACGCCCATACCCCTCATTAACATAAAATACGTGACGTACACTGAGGCGATTCCCGATCCGCGATCCACAGCACTTGCCCAAGTATGCGTCGTATACAGCGCACCACTGCATGCAGAGTGTTGCTAGAGAAAAAGTTTCCTCAAGTTTTCTGTCAGGTTTGAAGCTTATTATTTTCGATAATGCCATCGAGGTGTGTCGCTGCAGGTTGCAGCAACACCACCAAAGACGGTGTTAGTCTACACCGATTTCCGTCTGATCCAAAATACATACGTATTTGGACGACTAAAGTGAAGCTGACCAGAGCACAGTTCGAGCAGACATGCTTTGAACGGGGCCTTCACAGACAGTTCGGTATGGCTTATAAGGCCATGCTGCTACCAGATGCAATTCCAACGATATTCCCGCTAAGTAAGAAGGCTGGGAAGGCTCCAACGAAGAAGAGAGGTGCTTTTTTAAAGCGAGAAAGACTCAGGGTAAGTGGCCATTTAATAATACTCCCATGCATAACCCAGTCCACTTCCGTGCAAAACGACATGTTCACACCATGCTCACCGTTTCAGTATTCACGGCATGAAAACATGCCGTGATTTTCCGCATTAATAAAAACATCGTGTCTGATTTTATATCCTGGCAAGACAAACATAAAAACATTAAACCTTTCTCATTATTCCTGCGACTGTTTTGAGTTTTTTAAATGATCAGAACTTTGACTCAACTGTTTCTGTTATTTCATAAAATAACACCATAATGTTAGCATTGCCTTCGGTGTGTTTTCCGACCGCATGATGGGGGCTTGCGCTGCGTTTCACGGTACATAGAAATTCTCTGCCTTTGTGTACGTCATGAACGTTTCGTTAAAACTTCGAAAATTCGGGGGGTCAATTTCTGATTATTAGATAAACAATTAATAATCCACTCGAAACAAAAAAACATTCAAAATTGTTTTTAATTCATACCAATCAATATAACAGCACCAAGAAATAAAGTTTGGTAAATACACTCTTCACAGGACCTTTAATCAAGTTACAACATACGCCGTAGTGTCAATCCTATCAATGCTACATTTTTATCAGAATCGTTGTATATCATTTGTTTAATTACTGTGTGAAATTACTTCACTTAACATCATGTCTTTTGGCACAAATTTTGCACCACTGGGACATTGATGGAACAATATTTTAATGCTTTAGAATTTAACACTTGATTTATTGCTTAATTTTATTTACACTTTCAAATTTTGTTTTGTTTCATTTACAGACTGTTTACGAGAGGCTAACTGGACAAGGGGATGAACAAGCAGTTTGGAAGGATGTCCGATCATGCCGATTGTTCTTCAAGTTCACAGTATAGTGGCAACATCTATTCAGTAGAGCCGCCAGCAAGACCAACAACTCAAATATTCCAACAAAAGATATATTTCATGCTGTTTAACACTCAACAAGGATATTACAATGTGTGATGATTAAAGATAAAGATGAAATAAATTTCTAATTTTAAGCACTTATAATACACACTAGAGTTGAAATTAAGTTAATTCTCACATGAAGATTCCGATTTTCTTGCGTACATTTGTCGTCATGTTTGCCCTCTTTTACAGTATTACAAATTTCACATATCCACTGTAGTTTGTTATACTTCAGAATGTTACGGTACTATTGTAGGAAATTGTACTTCCAGTGTAATTTTTATCAAACTGCAGTAAATTTACAATATGATTTCCCATGACATCTGTATGGTCACACTGTGGGGACGCTATGATATCTCTATGGTGACACTGTGGGGACACTATGACATCTGTATGGTCATACTGTGGCGACACTATGATATCTGTATGGTGACACTGTGGGGACACTATGACATCTCTATGGTCAGACTGGGGACACTATGACATCTCTATGTTGACACTGTGGGGACACTATGATATCTCTATGGTCAGACTGTGGGGACACTATGGCATCTCTATGGTGACACTGTGGGGACACTATGATATCTCCGTGGTCAGACTGTGGGGACACTGACATCTCTATGGTGACACTGTGGGGACACTATGATATCTCTGTGGTCAGACTGTGGGGACATTGACATCTCTGTGGTGACACTATGATGTATCTGTGGTCAGACTGTGGGGACACTATGATATCTCTATGGTGACACTGTGGGAACACTGTGATATCTGTATGGTGACACTGTGGGGACACTATGATATCTTTGCGGTCACACTGTGGGAACACTGTGATATCTCTATGGTCACACTGTGTGGACACTGTGATATATGTATGGTCACACTGTGGGAACACTATGATATCTGTATGGTCACACTGTGGGAACACTGTGATATCTGTATGGTCACACTGTGGGGACACTGTGATATCTCTGTGGTCACACTGTGGGGACACTGTGATATATGTGTGGTCACACTGTGGGGACACTGATATCTGTATAGTCACACTGTGGGAACACTGTGATATCTGTATGGTCACACTGTGGGGACACTATGATATATCTGTGGTCACACTGTGGGAACACTGTCATATCTGTATGGTCACACTGTGGGGACACTGTGATATCTGTTTGGTCACACTGTGGGAACACTGCGATATCTGTATGGTCACACTGTGGGGACACTATGATATCTCTGTGGTCACACTATGGTTTTGTTCCAAATTCAGTGTCACACACAGAGAACACAGTGTGGCCACAGTGTGGCGACTGTGTGGAATACACTGTGTGAACACTGTGTGAACACTATGTGTTCACACAGAGGTTTCACTATGTGGTGACACTGTGAAATTGTTATAAGCAGCACAAGAAGAAGCATAAATTATAAGAGAGGTACGGTTCTTTGAGAGCAATAGACAACGTATAGGTCATAGAGGGAGGTAGTGAAAGTGTAAATGTGCAATATGGAAGCAAATCTGACCGACAGAGGTTGAGAGCATTGCTAGCCACCTAGGTTTAGAGCATTGCTAGCCAAAAGTAGATTTGTGCATCAGTTTGCGTAATTTTCAGATGTAAAAGCCTAAGCCGAGTGAAACGGTCACCTTGGACAATGGATAATGCTTTATCCCTTGTGGATTATTTAAAGTAGAATATTGTAAGAATTACAGACTACCGAAGTGTGAAGTGCATTTACAAGAATTATTTTACTTTTCCAATACAATCAAATAGAGAACTAGATTGTTCATATTTTGTTCGGTATAAAAGATGAAAAAATAACTCTGGACTCAACCCTAAATTTAGTAGGGGGACTTGCCTCCATCCCCCATCCCCCATCTGCCGACTGTTTGTCTTTCTGGTTGTCTCTTTAAAATTATGGTTATATGGTTGACCTTGAACTGTCTGTCATCCAGCTGTCCGTCTCAGTTCCCACATAGTTCTAAGTCAGTTTTATTAGCCTATCGCACTTCTGTCCAAATTGATCTGAATACTCGGTTCTTTTCATAAATTGACCTTACTGTATTCAAGAAAAATATTAGGCCTACGGGTTTTACCGATCATGTAGAGTGGTGAATGACCTAGATCCGATGAAGGAATTGTATTGTAGCCAAGTAAACACGAATAATTCCTGATAAATCTGTAATTGTGACGTCAATATCGATACTCAAGGGATGTATGAATGCATCAACGCGTTCAGTCGTGTTGTACGTAAACGATTCAGAAGCTGTGGAAATAATTAATTTATTGATAAGTAAGTCAGTCATATATCAGATTTGAAGCTTTGCATGGTGGAAGTACAGTAGTAGTAAGGTTCGCGGTAGCACCATGTAAACAATCTTTCAGGAAATGTAAAAATTGTTGGTTCTAAGAAGAAACTCGACGTTTCGATCAGTATACTCTGAACGTCTTCTGGAGAATATTAAGTCATTCATGCTATATATTGGTCACTGTGCAATCAATCAATCAAAAATATTAAAGACTGGTTACAATATTGGTGAATAATCATTATTTGCAGTGATGCTTTATAAAGTTCCAGAACAAAACAGTTTCGAAATGAAGGTGTCCAAATTGACAGTAACTCAATTACGGGTCTAGCATGCGGAATTAATAGTGTTGTTGTGTTTGACAAGGAAGTGTCTCAGTATAAATAAACCAACAGTAATATTTGAATTAATCGAATAAATTACCCGTCTCGCAACCAAGGAAATCTCGAATCTGCCCGGTTGTCTTTTCAACAGAGAGGAATCGAAGAAACTGATGGGACTATTGGATCGTTGCGATGGTATGGAGTTAACTCCACCCATCCAAAAACTAGTGCAAAGACACGGATTCTGCGTGGGCTCAGACATAACCCAGCGGTACCGACTGGGAATATGCTGGTCTGGCTCCTGGGATAAATAGCACTTGTGTGCCCCAAAAGCGTTTTGCTTTAGACCTAAAGTACACCTATATTTTAGTCTGCGGCAATCTTGAATTTCTTCAAAAGCAAGCCTAAATTATTCACAATTATGTTTCTCACAGCACACGTGTGATGCAAGAAAAATGTAAAAAATGATTGGGCAGTGTGTTATGTGTGCTTTTAGCTAGTATAATGAAATATATTATGAAAAATAGTATGGAGCTTCAACATGTACGGTGCCAGCGTTCGGCGAGGCAAAATAAAAAGTCAAAAGAGAAAGGAATTAAAGGTACATTAAGTCCTTAAGTCCATCAAGTTCATTAAGAAATCATTTTTCAAAAGACTGGCTTGTAAACAAGGTCGGCAATTAATGGAAAGTTATTTCAAAATTGAACTTTGATGTTAGAGAACATAACCACAAAAAAAAGTGAAATCACATATATCAAATACTGCATGGACAATTGTCTCGCTATTGTAAAGTAATGACCCATGATTTTCCTCTACCAAAGTTCACCCTGCAATATTTATCACCTTTTACACAATGGAACAATTCGCTCTAGTCACCCATGTTACATCATGCATTAGGGGTCACTCGCAACACTGATTGGTCAGTTACTTACTGTACTTAATGTATAGGTCATATGTTTTGTACATGGCTTGATTTTATCGTTGAGATCCTATATAAGGAGAAGTTGATCTGATGTAATCACCATAGAAAACCGTTTCTGGTATCCAGTTACTTTAGCATCCTCATTGTTATCTGTATGGGATCCTCACTGTTATTGGTATAGGATTCTCACCGTGTCAGATCTGTATGCGATCCTCACTGTGATCTGCATGGGATCCTCACTGTTATCTGTATGCGATCCTCACTGTTATTTGTATGGGATCCTCACTGTTATTTGTATGGGATCCTCACTGTTATTTGTATGGGATCCTCACTGTTATTTGTATGGGATCCTCACTGTTATTTGTATGGGATCCTCACTGACAGTGAGGATCCCATACAAATAACAGTGAGGATCGCATACAGATAACAGTGAGGATCCCATACAAATAACAGTGAGTCACTGTTATTTGTATGGGATCCTCACTGTTATTTGTATGGGATCCTCACCGGTATGATCTGCATGCGATCCTCACTGTGATCTGCATGGGATCCTCACTATGAGCTGTATGGAATCCTCACTGTGAAAGATCTGCATGCGATCCTCACTATGATCTGCATGGGATCATCACTGTGAACAACTCAGAGCTGCATTCACTGACTTGGAAGCTGCGATCCACCACCACAGGAGCCTATTGTCTTAGAAGCCCATTACGCTACCCGTGCGCTTAAGGAATAGGTTAAGACAAATATTACAACACAATGCAATGACAATTATGAGTATCAACATAATGTAAAACAGTGAATTGTGACTCAGCTTGACTTCTGATTGACTTGATCTTGAGTTGACTTACTCCAGAGATACGAGGTCAGTCAGGGTCCAGGGATAGGCGAAGAGACGAACTGGGTCGGCTCCCCAAAGCAATACCTAAAACTATACACTGTACCAACAGAGCACAACACAAATGATACAATAGAGTGATGAAGTCTTCGAACCGATAACTAAAAGTGTGTGATGTAGTAACTTTTACTACAAATCGAGAGGGCTTCGATTTCAATGCTATCGCCTTCAAGGTTTCTTCGCTACTTTTGTTTTATAAAATGCTATAAAAAACTAACCCTAAACTACATGTAGATAGTAACATAATCAAGTAAAAGCCATATTCAAACGGTCGTCAGTGATTTGGGATACTTGTTCAGAGGTGAACTGACAACAAAACTAACGAGAGTTGAAACTAACATGCTCATCAGGTTAGCAAGGAATAGTTCATTGAATACAACTTCAGAATAATCTGGTCTATAAATGAAAGAGTAATGCTGATGTACTAAATTTAGATTTAGTTCAATGTTAACTGATACCGTGCAGTAATGCAGTACGTGAAACAGCCGTTTGTCTTAAGGGATTCCAAAAATAAAGATACCTTAAAGGAGCATGGAATCGGAGTGCTTTTTTTTATTAACTATAGGCCCTTTCACACGAGACCGTTTTAACAAGGGACCTTGACTAAAAATCACATCCATGTTAAAAAATAGCAAATCCCAGTCGTGTGAAAGCTATCCTTGTTAAATAATTACCACGGACCCTCGTTATTTATAACAGAGATCGCGACCTCCTCCAAAAAATCGCATCGATGTTAAAATCGCCACAATAGGTCGTGTGAAACGCTTCAAAGTTTGTTAGAAAATCGCAAACGACCGAGGCGACAGACAACTGGCGCCCATTACCAAGGACCTTTGTTATCGGTGCTCGTGTGAAAATGGCTTATGTGACTGCCTTAATAACCCACATGGTAATGTCAAATTACCATTGCTGCTGCATAAATGATATTTTCAGTCACCGTGTCCATGTTACACTAGGGCACCGATTCCATGCCCTGTTGAAAGTCTGCTTTGATCATGAAGATATTGCCTCTTTAACCTTGAAGTCTCCAAAACACTTGCCCTGATAGGGACATTGTGTTCAATAAAAAATAAATGCTAACTCTGTGTATCGTGTACAACGTATGCAGTAGGGTTACTGGCACAGATTAGTTGATCTCTTGAGAATTAATACTGTTGCATTCCCACTATTGTGGGTCAACAAAATAATAAGGGCGGACACAAACTTTGTTGTGACAATATCAAATAGGGTTGGTTTATTAACATTCTCTCTATTCAACAATAATAAAAGGCACTAATCACATGTATGACAAGTGTGGTAGCGTAGTTCAGGTACATGTCAATAGTTAGACTTAATACTTGTTTTGTACTGTACATATACGAGTTCCGAATGGTGTGTACGAGTACCAACTATAAAGGGATAATAATAATAATAATAATAATAATAATAATAATAATAATAATAATAATAATAATAATAATAATAATAATAATAATAATAATAATAATAATAATAATAATAATAATAATAATAATAATAATAATAATAATAATAATAATAATAATAATAATAATAATAATAATAATAATAATAATAATAATAATAATAATAATAATAATAATAATAATAATAATAATAATAATAATAATAATAATAATAATAATAATAATAATAATAATAATGTGGACTTATATAGCGCACGTATCCACCAAACTGGTGCTCAAGGCGCATTATATTATTACCCCTGCTCATCAGGCTCATAAATCATTCTTGAATCCATCTCAGCTCCATCTCAATCCATCTCTGCGCATAGGGCTATTCAAACACAACAACCAACTCTGCCCTCAAAGGTACCCATTTACCCCTGGGTGGAGAGAAGCAGTTATGGTAAAGTGTCTTGCTCAAGGACACAAACACCCCGGTCGCGGCTGGGATTCGAACCCACATTCTGACGACTCAGCCATCAGAACACAAATCCGAAGCACTAAACCGCTCGACCATGGCACTCCATCGGATCGGATACAGTCAGTAGGACCATCGTTCGTTCGTGCGGCTTGTCAACTCGGTATACGGTACGGGCACTGCTACACCGAGAGACGGACGGCTGGTCAGTCTCGATGACGAGGACCACCAGGGCTTGACTACACGGGGTGTCTGGATGGGGCCAGAGTGTGTATCAGACCGCACTAGCTAGGCGAGCCAACGGTCAATCAACGCACTGCACCATTGGTTCAACGAACGAGGCACTGGACTGTCGCTCCTAAATACAAGAGTGAATTTATACATCTTGAACTTTGCGGATACAAGTTTATATCACAGGAGAGATTAACTCCTACTCGGCGTGATTTGTACTATTAAATAACCACAAGGATAGCTTTATCAAAATACAACAAAATAAAGTGAGTTTATCTGTACCAACAGAGCACAACACAAATGAGGCGATAGAGTGATGAAGTCTTTGAACTGATACTAAGTGTGAGAAGTTATCTAGAGGGCTTCGATCGCCTTCAAGGTTTTTGCTTCTGGTTTTGGGGGAAGCGAAAGGGGCACACATATTCTCTGGACTTGGGCTCTGCCAGTGATCAAAAACTTTCTCATTGGTGGAAAAAACTGTGGTCCCACCTTCTTCTAAGGTGGTAGCCAATGAGATACCTATACATTAGAGCAAGCTACCAGGGAATGCTACCATAAGGGTGGGACTTTGCTAATCAATCAAAAGGTTGCTAATGAGGGCCGGCATTGCCTCACCAAATTGTCTTTACAATTTGTTTAGCTAAAACAATTCGGACACATAAGAGATTTGAATACGGTGGGAAAGATTGTTCCAACAATGGACCTACTGTAGAACAGGAAGTGCATGTAAACACCCTGGAATGTGGTATGTCCATAGGGCCCCTTGGGTGTCAGCCTTAAGACAAACCTTAAGCAGAAATTTAATCGGAAACTGTTTTAAAGGAGCAGTTCCAACTAACAAGGGTCCGACATGTTCAAAATTGATGTGAAACGTTCTGAGCTCATACTTACCACATGTTAGCGTCAGTAAAATAGCAAACACACTGGGTATACCAAATGTGACCATTATCCACAAGAACGAGGAAAAAATAATTGGCATTCAATGTCTCTTTTGTGGATGTATATCTGATTTTAATAACCGGCAAAACGCTACTTTCGCAGTATTGTTTCATTTAGCCAACCAATATAATGTTCCAGAATAAGGCCAACAAAAACAAGTCTCCGGTTTCTGGTCTCTCTCCCATGAAACGATGTCCAATTGCAGCCAAAATTGCTGGATCGATTGGAATTCTGCCGTGCTGTGTTATTGAAATGACTTTTTCACATACGGGGTATGAACGTTTGCCCGATTTGTGAGGCCTCTCTTAGCCACCATACTTTTTGTGTATGGGAAATTTGGTCTGCATGGTTCCATAAACCGCGTTTATATGTATCACGTATATTTCACTGGTTAATTTTTTTTAAATAATAAAATAAAAATATATAATAAATAAGAATAAAGCGTCACCGCGCCGATTTTGAAGCCGACCTATATGACCAGTAACTGGAGACTTTTATTTTTGGCCTAATCGTCTGCCACAGCACCATCAAACTAGACGTCCAGACTTGATCTTGATGTGCCATGCGCCAATATTATGGCTTTTTGATTTGAGGTGAGGCATATTCACACACACGCTTGCTTTTGGCGTGCAAATATTTAGATAATTTTCATAATGGCATAGTTTTTCCTTCAAGGAAACGACATCCAGTACTTCATACAATTTTAGTTTGCAATGGGTGGTTACCATGGTGTATAACAACGCACGTTCTTTTCCCCATATTCTTGTTCTAATTAAGCTGAAAGGTCATTGTCGTGGCCGAGCGGTCTAGCGCACCGAACTCAAGTTCTGGTGTTGCCAGCAGCAGGGTGTGGGTTCGAGCCCCGGTCGTGACACTTGTATCCTTGAGCAAGGTACTTAACCATAATTGCTTCGTCCTTCGGATGGGACGTAAAGCCGTAGGTCCCGTGTTGTATAATGCAGTATCAGTGGATTGTCGTGGCCGAGTGGTCTAGCGCACTGAACTCAAGTTCTGGTGTTGCCAGCAGCAGAGTGTGGTTCGAGCCCCGGCCGTGACACCTGTGTCCTTGAGCAAGACACTTAACCATAATTGCTTCTCTCCACCCAGGGGTTAAATGGGTACCTGTGAAGGCAGAGATGGTTTGCTCTCTATGCGCTAGAAATGGCAGCAATTGAGCTGTATACTCCCCAGGGAGCTGAGATGGTTTCAGGAATGATTTATGAGCCTTATGAGCAGGGAT
Organism: Zoroaster sp. YZ-2022; assembly: GCA_029582265.1. NCBI lineage: Eukaryota > Metazoa > Echinodermata > Asteroidea > Forcipulatida > Zoroasteridae > Zoroaster > Zoroaster sp. YZ-2022. Next base: position 27,496,960 of record CM055825.1, on the reverse strand, counting down.
AATAATATAATGCGCCTTGAGCGCCACTTAGTTGGTGGATACGTGCGCTATATAAATCTATACATTATTATTATTATTATTATTATTATTTATGTTCACGTTTAATACTGTTTGTCCAAAATTTGACTATTCAAAGAATTGCTTAAAGGGGGACTGACATCCTTTACTACGCCTTAAGTTAATGCGTTTTGTAATAAAATATTGTTTTTGAGAGCCACCTGTGTCTATTTAAATTGATTTCTGAGTACAAGTATTTTAAAACAATGTTTGAAGTGTTTGGGGGAGGCAACCCCGCCCCATGGTGGAAGCTTCATTTGCATAAGATATGTGACGTAAGGTCGGGAAGATCCGATGTGTACATGATGTACATATACATACAAACGTTTCACACACGTAGCGTCGATTTCATTTCTTCTGTGATTTTTGTTTCCGGAACTAATAAAATGCCGGGAAGATGTGTTTCTGCAGGATGCAGCAACACCACTAAAGACGGTGTTAGCTTTCATCTGTTCCCAAGTGAACCAAAATATCGCCGTATTTGGACGAGCAAAGTTCGACTGACAAGAGTTAAGTGGTCAGGTCCAGCGGCTCACATAGTTTTGTGCAGCGATCATTTTGAGCAGAGTTTTGAGCCGAATTTCTCTTCCCGACATGACGTCACGAACAGCTCCTCCGTGCAGGGCGTAAAAGTGGGGGGCATTTTTACAATGGTAAAATAACACTCTCAAAAACAATAAAAACACAAAACAAAAATTGTATTGATCTTTTACTGATATAAAAGAATAAAACGATCACATATTTAACTGTCTGATTTAAATCCATGTCAGTCCCCCTTTAAAGGGACGTCCATAAATTCCACGCAACGGTTATCGTGCCTGTTGCAAAATAATGGTAATACTAAGGTTTTCATCAAATAAAAACCCACTTGTCTGACCAAAACGAACGCCTTGACGTGTAAGTATTTTCCTAAAAATTGTTGCTCTAATTAAGCTGAACGGAAATTTCTTTCAAGGCCTTTAAAAGGTCTATGGTACGCATTAGTTTTGTTGTCTCACAAATTTTACTATTCAAAGAATTACATTTAAGGGACACCGGGTCAAATTCCATGAAACGATTGTTTCAAAGGTTTCCGCATCAAATAAAACAACCAAGTTGTCTCGTAATAGGCGATAAATTACCAAAACGAACGCTTTGGCGTGTACGTATTTTTTTCAGTCGACAGCATCACGTGTAAACTAATTCTATGTTGCACGTCATATGATTATGAAGAGACAAAATACCAGGCTGTTTCGGACTAACCCGACGCACATGAGTACCGGTATACGACCTTACGATCACGTTATTGATTGTACCAAAATGTTGTTACAATCATTCACACCGTACCTTTGTTAGTTTCAACACTTACGTGAAAACGACGAATTTATTTTTATAAAATTTTATATCCTACTTTTGTTTTCCAGCCATGGATAAGTATGTACCATGGATAAGTATGTACCATGGATAAGTATGTACTATCAGTCCAAAAGTGGACAACTCAATTTTCTGTAATTTTTATAGTAGAAAAGCAGAATGAACGTTTTCGAAAAATGCATTTTTCTAGTTTTCTACTTTTCTGGTAGCAGAAAATGAGATTTAACGTTTTGGTAAAACCCATTTTTCCAAATGTGTTATTCTGATTTTCTACTGGCCGAAAAGCAGATTGAACGTTTTAGACCAAATCAATTTTCTAATTTCTTTCACTAGCCGAAAAGCAGATGAAACGTGTTCTCATTTTCTACTAGCAGAAAAGCAGATCGAACTTTTTGCACCAACCCATTTTCATTTTCTACTATACTGGCAGTTAAATTTGTTGTCGAGTGAATAGTTGGGAAAGGCGCTGATAACTGCGCATCGCTAATGGCAGTTACATTCCAGTCCAACCTACATTTCCCCAATTCTCTGAGTTGGAATGATTTTGTCTACAACATCACACACAGGTGTTGAGGCTGAGACGGATGGTCAACGCTACATCCATAACAGTATCTTTATGGTCAGTTCTGCGGTTTTCCTAAGTGTACACGGCACAAATATCGACTGCATATGAAGAACTTTACCCCTATTTTGTGCAAAAAATGCAGCACCCTCTCACTACATAATAGGGGACAAAACTACTGTTTGTATACAAACTAGCAGAAAACAAATCATTTCTTTCTTTCTCCGTGTTGTAACGAAGGTTTATTACTCAAAAAAGGTGTAACAAATATAGAACGATAAATATATATACTCTATCCAATAATAGTTTAAATGTGTGGTTATAAAAAATAATTAAGAATACATACAAAACACAACTTTACATCAAAACAATCACTACTACTACAATAAGAAAATGAGATGTATACCAACACAATGTTACACTCTTTTTATGTCCACGTACATCATGTACCATATCCCGTTTATACCAATACTTTGTGTGAAAAACTAAAAGTCATGCTATGTAACTGTTCAGCATGTTGTATTGGATTTTTTTAAAGGTTAATGAAAACTGAATGTTAAATCTTTGGCAATATTCTTGCTGATTAAACATCCGTGATTTTTGATAAATGTTTAAATGACAAAATGTATATGTCACTGTCTGATCATCTCTTTGTGTAAGTTATCGAACACCATCCGCAATATACACCCCTATCAACTTAATGTAGTGATTCAGCCACAATGGGTTGAATAAAACAGGGAAAATACCTCCGATATACTTTGGGTGTAAAAAAGGGTATATGCTTATCTCAAAGGTATGAAACGATGGTTCAAGCAAAAAATAATGGGTTTAAAACGGCAAATAGCTTTTAAAACGACGAGTTCTGCTTCCGGACTAAAATATGCAATGTTGTTGTATTTACCCGCGGTTTCGAGCACGTCTAGTTCCCGCCCACGGAAACCGTGAATGATGTGGAAACGTAATCCAGGCTATCAATGGGTCATGCTCCCCTAAAACGGGCTTCGTGATTTTGACACAAAAAGTGGCCTTCTTTCCAGTCCACCAATCAAAATAGATCTTACATAGACTTGAAAGCTATAAAACCGTGCGATCTAAATTACTGTGACCTTCCTGATAAGAAATGTTCATGGCGCAAAGGGCATACGGTTTGTATGCCATAAGTGCCATTCAAACCACAACAACAACAACATACTGTGACCTTCCTGGTGAGTTTGTCATTCAATTTAGAGGGACGACCCCTGGAAAACACGACTAAAATTGTGGTGACCTCCATACAAATCTGAGAATTTCAGACCAAAAGCACTTTTTTGAATAACAAAGTGCCCTTCTTACCGTCACATAATTATAAAGAAATTACACTCTTTTGAAAGGGGAATATCTATATTTTCAAATGCCGAGCGATCTAACACGTTTTACTTTCTGAAAATAGAGGAAATAATCCTCCGAGCGTAGTGATTTGATGGGAATTTCCCGTGTTGAACAGGTCGCCGTAGCGGCGTTGAGCTGATGCACGCTAGTTTTTCATATATATTGCACTGAACTATATAGCACTGAAGTCCCGCTTGTTCCTTAATGGTGTTGGTCTGATTAGGTGTCTCGATCTCCCATGTGATGTCATCAACCTCTATACTGGCGTTCACCATTCATGTCAACAATGCCCTGAGTGATACTACTACAGGCAACATCCTCTGAACACAAAAATAAAATTTAAAAAAACACACAAATGAATAAATTATACAGGTGTATGAGTCAAGATACAGAGAGAGAAAATAAAGTTATGATTATGGTGAATAGGAAAGTGTATAAAAATGAACGAAATTGAGAAAATAATAATTATAACAAACTTACTTGTTGAAAATTCGTCATAAACTGCGGGGTCTGTCTCATCAAGATTTTCAGCCATCCTTTGTTCCCTTTGTCACGAACACAACTCATGAATATTCTGTATCATCAAGACTTTCAGCCATTCTTTGTTCCCTTTGTCCTAACCCAACTCATGAATATTTTGTCTCATTAAGATTTTCAGTCATCCTTTGTTCCCTGTTACAATCCACTCATGAATATTCTGTCTCATCAAGACTTTCAGTCATCCTTAATTGTTCATTTGTTATGCTAATTAAATACCCCTTTGTTATGGAAATTCCCATACCTCTTGTATTTGTGCATTATGCATAAATTGTCTCATTAAGACTCAACGCACTACTTAAATGCTATTTTAGTCGGTATTATGAATGTCTAATAAGTCATAACAAGTCCTTAACAAAGATTGCGTTGGATCTCTTTAATGTCTCTTTACATGGAGCTACATCGCGCATAATATGCAGCTCCGTCGCAGTATAAGTGCGTGTATAAGATGTGTATTGCATTATTTTAAGAAGCCCGGAACTTGTGATTATCTTGTTTATTTTGCAGACAGTTCACGATATGATCATATGAACCATTTCCCCTTCGCGGGCGAAAAAAGGAAAGAATGTCTGATGAAAATGTGCACATAGGATGACCCAGTTTGCCTGAAATAGAATAACTTCAAAATCGCTCGTGGTAAATTGGCGACAATGTGTTCATTGTAAGCAATGTTTGCAGACTCATTGATGAGATGTCTGCACATATTTCGGCCATAAATAATCCCAAATCTAATTGAACTATTTTGGATGTTAAAAATGGATAAATAAAATTATCACAGAAACATACATGTCCGTTATGGTGACTGACAACGACAAGTACTTTGACTGATGATGCCAAAAGTAACTTTTTAATTAGCTGCTTGTTTTTGTGCTGATTTTGATTTGATTTTATTTTATTTTTATTTTTATTTTTTTTTATTATTATTTTTTTTTTCTATTCTGGGCCCCATAGATTTAACACAGGAGGTGTTCTACCCTCTTCTTTTTCCAATTGCGTTGAAACTTGGTATGATCGCCACTTATCTCACAAACTACATATAATTTTTTTTAAATAACATTTTGGTCAGGCATTTGGTAGATACTATAAATGTGCGCCTTTGCTACTCACAGTTTCAAGGAAGTCAAGGACCCCAGGTCATGATATTTGGACCATTTTTACACAGTCTCTCAAATGAATATAATTATGGCCCTCAAATCTTACTTTTTCAGAACAATTTACAACATACATATTAACCCTAATGAGCTCGGCAAATGAATTTGGTCACTATTTTATTTAGGTGCACCCATAATAAATACTAAGCAAGTGTGACAACCATGACTCGCCAAACCGATCATTTGACCATAGAGACCTTTCTCGATGATTTGACTGAACCTTGCTGCATTTACGTATATTCTTCTTCCTCATTCTACATCTGAATACCACAGTTTCAATACATAGTTTTAGTAATTTTACATAGATTTGTTATCTATGGACAAATAAACTTTTCGGTCTAATTTACCGACCAAACAAAACACAAATGAACCAACAACATTTCTGCAATCAATTCAAATGCAATCATACACTAATTAAATGGGAGTGAGACCACAGTGTCTCATCCAAAGTTGAATACCTCACGGTCAAAAACACTCAACAAGGGGCATGGGTGTGGGCTAGGTGTGACAAATGTTGAGGGGGTGGGGGTATAGCCTGAGAAATGTTGAGGGCGTGGGGTATAGCCTGAGAAACGTTGAGGCAGGGACAACATTTACAA
>CM055825.1:27444037-27490833 GCA_029582265.1 Zoroaster sp. YZ-2022 | reverse complement strand
TTCCCTTTTATAAAAGATGTACTTTTTATGGAATTTTTGGAAATTTAAAGTTTAAAGGGTAAGGGGCTGAATGTTACATAAAAACAATGAATTGTTTTATTTGATTTTTTGCCATGGATAAGGTTTTAAACAGGGAATACATGCTTATTTATTAGCCCAAATCCAGTCAACATTAATCAACAATCATATTTTTCTAACCAATGCCAGAAATTGATAATCATTGTGGCATTTTCCCTCGAATTTTACCCCGGTTATGTTCATCAAAAGAATGACCCGATATTGACCTTTTCCGGGTCAACGGGTGTCTGAATAAAATCAATATTTTAGGTACAAAAAGATGTATAAAATTTTTCTGAAGTTTGTGTCAGATATCAAATATGAGGTCCAAAGTCTTAAAAATATAGATTCACTCAGGGTTGCGCCCTCAAGTGCCCGGGTTTTTAAAAGTGCATAACCAGTGTTCTCAGCAAAGAGTGAGTCTTAATAGATTGACTTTGTGTACTATGTCAAGATCAGGTTAGCCTACAACTAAGGTTGAGGGTCGCATCATAACAATCAAATCCAAAAACTGAACAGCCTTTGTGTTCGTCCATATAGGACAAACCCCAAATGTCTAATTATTATATTAGTAGATTAGTATTAGTATAGTATTAGTATTAGTATTAGTATTAGTATTAGATTAGTATTAGTATTAGTATTGATTAGTATTGATGGAATACCACAGCTTAGAGATTTAAAAGATGAATTAGAACCAGCAATGGACACATATTTGTTTCTATTAGAAAGATAACTTAAACTTAAGCCACTATGGATACTATCGAATGCCATAAGGGGAAATTTATCAAAAGATGTCATGGTCAATTGTATCAAAGGTTTGAAAGATCAATGAAATCCCAGAGGTGTTTAACATCATCTACAGGTTAGAAACTTAATAGTGAAAAATGCAGTGTAGTAGAAATGTTTCTCACGAAATCCATATTGAGAGTCAGTTAAAATATTAACTTAATCATAAGTCCATTTCCTAATTTTTTTGAAATAAATTTTAATTTAATTAAAAAAGTTTAAATTTTATAATTTTTTGAAAGATATCATTTATTGCAATTTTCTAAATAGACTTTATTTACCAAAAATTTTTTTCATAATTAGGAAAGTGTACTTATGATTAAGTCAAAATACTTTTGAACATGTTTGAATCAGATAAACATTAAACAACCAACCTGTATTTACCTAATAATATCAAAAATTAATACAGAAAATAGCAAATGCAGTCAGATTTGATCATCAATTATTTTATGCTAAATTTGTGTTCTGTCAGTGGTATTTGGGAATAATGTTTATTTTCTATTGACCAAAGTACCGCAGACAGAAAGATTTCAAGGTATATCAATATGTTTGATACCATAAACAACTTACATCAAGTTAGTTAAAACGTTTAACTGATTATTTGTTAGAAATGTTAGACTAGACGTTTCTTTTTTTTTAAGCGGATCAGCCCAAGACCCAGACGTTTCCCATATACAAACCCCCTTTTTTAACTTTGGGGGGCGAGAAAGTTTGATCAGCATCTGAATACTGAGCTAAAAGGGGGTAGTTCGTAAAAAAAAGACAATATTAAACCCAGACAGCATCTTCCCCCCAGGAAAAAACCCAGATTTAGAATATCAGTGTTTTAAAGATCCAAATATAAAATTTTAAAAAACAAAAAATTTTTAAAGATAAAAAAACGATGTCAGTAACGTATGCGATATTTAAACGCGGTTTCCTGATTACGCGGGTTAAAACGGAAGACTGAAATTTTCCGTGAAAGCTGAGGATTAAAACAGTGTGCCAAATTTTTATTAATTTTATTTTTATTGATTTTTTTTGGTACTAATTTCAACGTTTTTTTTTCGTTCAAGTCTAAATGAAATTTTAAAAAACCTTAACCCCAACAAGGGTAAAAAACATTTAAATATTTTTTTACCGCCTAATGGGCCAAAAACACGGATAAAAGTTAAGTTTCTCGTGAGAGAACAATCAAAAACATTTTTCGTTTTCCATGGTAAAATCTTATGATTCATCCTCATTGTAAATATTTATAAATCATCTTGAATCATCCCAAGGAGGGGAGAGCATTTTTCGCATACGGCTAGCCCATGTCCATGATAACCATTTCCCATTTGTGTTATTTTTGGAGGTTCCCCTTTATTTAAGACTTTGTGACAGGCACGATATATCCGCCCTCCTCACGAGTAAAATTAATAATTAAATTCCTTATTAATTAATTAATAGAAATATTGGTTAATATTTTAAAGGTCCTTTATATAATATTAATGGGGAAAAAATAAGGGGAAATGGGGGAGGGGGTATGCCATGCCACCATTAATTACGTCGGGAAATTTTAGATTAATTACGTCGGGATTTATTAACATTCTCTATCTTTTGAGAAAGAACCCGGTTGAAAGTGGCCAAAAAATTCGTTTAATAATGTGGTTCAATTAAACCTGTAAATATTGGTAAAACTTGTAGCTTTGAGGTGAGTAGATAAGTAAGACAATTTGGGGGGGACACCAGGGAATTCAATGAGTAGTATTGCTGAAAAGAACTAAAAACCACGTTTGATCAGACTGATCCCGGAGAATGCGACCCTGGAAAAGTTGCTTTTTAGGTGGGGAGGATCATCCAGAATGGATGCGGGAGGATTAGTTCGTTGAGGCGCAGGGGGAAACTGTGAGACCATGAGACGGGACCAGGGGTTGGGGAGAGGAGGTGTCACTGAACTGAACGGAAACCCCAACAAGGAAGGGGGGTGGTTTACTTAGAATAGGGATCCCCAGTCTGGTGGGGTTTTGGGCTTTTAATAGAAGACCTCTTTTTGTAGTATAGGTCGCCAAATGTCGCTGATGAAGAAACCGATGTCCTGTGGAAATGTCGGTTTGACGATCCGATGGCCTCTGATGCGTCTGGGGTGCCCTGCGTCGATGGGTGTGATAATGCCTCCAGTCGATTTGGTGGTCCTGATGCGAGTTTGACGGGGGGACTTCGAAATCTCCCTGGGCGCTGGTGTTTCCCTTTAATCTGATGGGGAGGTTGCTTTTTTTGCCGATCACCCCTCCCCACTCACAGGGGGTCCGGGGAGACCGCCTGTTGTGGGGCCGTTTTTCCTTTGGGGGATGTAGAAGTCCTTGAGTTTTGGGGGTGAGGGAAACATCGATGCCGCTTGTCGGAGGAGCGTTTGGAGACGTCGCCCAGAGGGGAGACAAAGAGGGGATCACTTTTGCTTTTGGGTCTCAATTCAAATCTGTTTCCCGCCTGGGGCCCAACGAACAATCCTCCAGCATCCATTCGGATGATCCTCCAGCAGCCACAAGAGCAGCATTTTAGAGTCCGGCATTTCCCCGAGGGCGACAGGCATACGATCGAAACGTCGAGTTGTACCCCAGTTCTTTTTTAGAAATACTACTCAATTGAGATTCCACATGGTGTCACCGCAATTAGTCTTACTTGTAAAATTGTAAATAATTGTATAAAGAAACGAAATTCATTGTTAATATCAATCCTGTCTTCGGCTGTCATTTGTCTGAATATTTTAGACCACCATATGTTTTTTAACGTTATTCAAGGGGGAAAAAAAGGGGGTGACATATTCCAAAGTCAAACATATGAAAACAAAAAGAATTTAGTATTCCTTTCGGTCATATTGCATAACAAATTTGTTTCCTTGAAACAGTGGCAGCCAGGGTTTTTGGGGTGGGGGGGGAAAATTTTGGGGTGAAATAAATATTTAGTAAAAGGGGGGTGCCGCCCTTTGCTACGCCACGTCTTTTAAAATTCCACGTCATTCTTTTACCTTTTTCCCCCTTTAAATTTTACTTTTTTTTCCTTGTTCGTTCGTTCATTTGTTTGTTTGTTTGTTTGTTTTTGGGGGGGGGTTTGCCGCAATTTTACCCCAAGGCATGTCATATAAGATAGTTTTGAAAGGAATTTGTCCATAATTTCAACCCGGGCCCGAGAATTTAAAAAAGTTTAAAAGAAGCCAATTGATGGAATTGAAAAGTTTTGGGAAAGGTTGTCATAAAATTTAATAAATTACCCCACTTTTAATTAGAATACCGGAAAATTTTTTTCATGAGTTGGGTTAAAAACGTTAAAAAATGGGTTAGATGAGTTGGATTTAAATTTAAAAAAATTTCAAAAATTGGGGAAAAAACCATACTATGATTTTGTTTAATACTAGTCAATTCACTTATTTTGAGACTGGTCGTTATTTAAAAAATAAAAATAAATAAAAAAAAGGGTTTTAAAATTAAGAAATTATTTTCACATCTTTTTGGGAAAGGATTTTATTTTTTTTTAACAAGAAAAATGTTTCGACGAAAGTTTCCCATATTGAATTTTTTTTTTGATATGACACGGACCTCATGCCCTTCTCACTTCTAAGCATATAGCGATCTACCCCTCATGTATTTGTAAGAATTTTGGGCAGGACTTGAAGAGATGTCGAAGAGACCATCTTTGTGGACTTGCTCTACGTTATCAGAAATCAGGGAATGTACTTCTCCTCTTTGGAACCAAACAAATTAAATCAAATGACTGTACTACTTTTCGAGCTCATTTGGAATAAACATACTGTCATATACTTTCCAGTTTTGAAATAAGTTCATACTGAAAATGTTGGTAGTATTATAAATACCCTGGTACTCTACACGAGCCCTGGTAACATTATTTTGATAGTTATTCAAGCTACGTGGCAGCTATACGTGGGTATGAGGATGCAAAGTCACTTACAATTATAATAGCTTTGCATGTAGGACTTAATCAAGTGGCATGGGTTATCTTGTTATGACTTCGTGACAACAACCAGCAAAGTGTTGAAACTAGTTTGTTCTAATGCATTAATAATTCAGCAGTGACGACACACGTGATTTGCTTACACATATACACAAGGAAATAATTCCGGTATCCTATAGCTTACACTAACTGATCATGAGTTTAATGTTCATTCTGGTTGCTTTACCCACCACTAAAAACTGGAGGACAGTTTTACGAATAAAACCAAAGTGCCAATAATTCCGTATTAGCAAAATGTATTTCTTTACTTGTATTTTGTTTCGCTTCGTTTGCACGTTTTGTCTCAAATAAATTAACAGAGTTAATTGGTTTTGAATGAAGATATATAGTATACAGAGTATAATATATACATATTGATGTATGTAAGCTGTACTAGAATACTTGACTCGAGTAAGATAATCATGTGCACTAAGAGCAGAGATGTTAAGTCTCACACATTGAGCGTGAAATCACGCAGAGTGAGTTTGAGTTGTTTAATTAAATAATGTGACAATAAAGCGCATTTGTATCGTTCTAAACATTTGATGATGGTGTGAACATACGTGCATACTATTGTATGGATCATAATATACGAGCATTCCTTGTATATAGTAACTGTATATATTTACCTTTGTTTAATTAATGAGCAGCATGCACAAATTAGAAACAAAGTGTTGCACCTGTTGGGAAATTTGATTATTATGTGTTCTGTTCTGTTACTTGATTGTACTTTATGTGAATAAACTGAACGACATGGGTAAAGATGGCAAAACAGCTTCTACGAGTATATTTAAACTTTTGGAATAAAGTTAACAATAAACAACCAACCTGTTTCAAAAGTTTCAGCTTAATAGAACAGTGCCATTATTGAGAAGAAAATGAAAACGCAATCATACTTTTGATAAGCCAAGAATTATTATAGGCCGTAAGATTTAAAAAAAAATTATGGTTATTGTTCCTGAATGATGGTACCTCAGACAAAAGATTTCTAGGAACATAAATATTGTGTTTGACACAAACAAATGATCAACTTCACATCAAGTTATTTATAACTTGATACTGATTACTGGGACGAGAACAATTATTTTGATCAGAAAACTGTGATGCCAATTTGTGTAAAAGACAATTTGCCGACTGACTTCAGCGACGGTAAAGAATGATATGTAACAAAATCGCTGGACGAAGGGTGAGGGGTCGGAATGGGCGGGGTGTATCGCCATGCCTGAATATTTACGATGTCCTATTATTTGTGTTTCCCATCATGTTCGGAATTGTGCCTCTATTGTTTGATACCTGGATTGGCACTTCCAATAAGTTTGTCAATTTACTATGGTGACACCTATGTCAATATTTCACCCTGGACCTCGATCGCGATATGAACTACTTTATGCACTGTTTATTTACATGTATAGGAAAAATGGGTCCTCCGCCAAACCTGTATAGCTGCCTATGTACTAAGCTTAGGGCGATAACACGATAATATCAAACATCGCGATACCTTTTTCTTATTCGATTACGATATCGAGAAGCTTCTCAAGAAATCGCGATTAAAATATATTGCTATTAAAAAATCGCCATTGTGATGCTTGTAGAGGGATACATACCTGTGGTTATCGGCTCTAAAGCAATCATGCTGAATGAAAACAAATCGCGATACTATCGAAAATCGCGATATATTTTGACAATATATCGTGGTGAAAAAATCGATATCGCCCAAGCTACTAGGTACAGAGGCTAGCTGAGCAGCTAGAGGTCTACGGGGAAATTGTTTTGGTAACAATGACTATATTTAGATTATCAGTAAACATCCATGCCTTACGACCTTGTTTGCAATTAAAACTGAAACCAGGTAGAATTAATCATTCCCAAAGTACTTATTAGTGATCCATCTTTATAAAGAGCTGTCACTGACCGAACTTTGTTGACCAAACACTTTAGTTTTAAGAGTGTACATTAGCCAGGTGTAGCTTGCTGCGGGAATCAATCATCTCGAGCCATTAATGCTAATATACCAAATTCCAAAACAAAGACGTATTCTCATTGGTTATTGATTGGCCCATCAAACTGTTGATTATACATTGTACTGCAGCAACCGTATGGTACAACGTGTGTGTGCATATGCAGCGTAGTGTTCAGTGTGGATCAAACGGGTCAAAGCTAGGTCCTGATTGGGCCACTATTAAAATTAACTGCCATCATTTAAAATGAATAAATCCTTTAGTAATTTCATTGAAATCTCAATGAAAATTACAGAAAGATCAAGGTTGATTCAGTTCTATCATAAGCCGTAATGCGCCAAAAACTGCATCCATGATTGATCTATTGATCCACCAGAGCAGTACGTAAGTCGTGACGGCAATTTCAAAGGAATTTCTCGTACGTGGCTAAGAGTACTGTGTTAGTAGGCAAATGACAACAGTCTTAATATATAGATTAAAACAAAATGGGAAGTCTATTTTGAAAGAAAATGAGTTAATGTTTAAATTAAAAAGAATACAAACAAAACAATCAACACCCCAACAAACAAAACAAAACAAAAATAATAATACACTTTATCTGATACGAGCGCTTTTGTGATACGATGAACCCATCAGCACTGAAAATTATCATCAAATCTAACCAAACCTTTGCGGAAAAAAAAGAGCAGACTATCACAAAATCAGGGAAAGGATTTAATACTTTTGGAACCAAACGAAATAAATCAAATGACTATATGTTGAGATGAGATTCGCCTGTTTGAAATACAAATATAATACTGGCAGAAATGAAATAGGTACCTCATATATTTCAATAGTGATCTTAGTTTGGTTGTGTTTCTAGTTTGAAAATAAGTTCATACTGAAAATATTGGTAGTATTATAATACCCTGGGTACTTGCTAATTATAATTGGTAACATTATTTTGATATATCTGCCACATGGTAGCTCTACGGGGGTGGTGAGTGATGCAAAGTCTACTTACAATTATAATAGCTTACATGTAGACTTGGTAATCATGGCAGAGTTATCTTGTTGTGACTGTGACAACAACCAGCAAAGTTGAACTGACTTAGTTTTCTTAATTAATAATGTAAGCAGTGATCACACAAAACACACGTGATTTGTCTACACAATAATAAATGTATAGGTCGCGCCCACAGATATATCCCGGTATCTTATAGCATCCATCCAATAGTAATGGAGTGTCTGTCTCCAGTGTTGCTAATTACCCACCACTAAAACATGGAGGAGAAAACATCGGGTAAGAAATCTAAATTAGGAAGAAAACCAGAGTGCCAATAGTTTAGTAAGCAAAAGTAGTTCTTACTTGTTTCTTGTTTCACTTTTTCACCTTTTGTTTCAACAAGATGTTACTGGTTTTGTCTGAATATATGAAATGTTGTTTAATACATCAAACCTCTGCTTATGTATATACTGAAGGTGCTAGAATATTTCACTCTTTGAGTAAGATAACTGCGGTACAACAGCAGAGTCTCATCATTACATGTTAGAATAAACAGATGTGCGTCACATGTGACGTCCCCGACATTTCTAACGCCTCATGTATTGAGCCAAAACTCACGCAGAGGAGATCGGAATTGTTTAATTCGAGAAATGTAAACATTTAACTAAAATAAATTAAGATTTATCTCGGCACTTATAATTCAAAACACCATTGCACAGCTAGGAGCAGCATTTGTATCAAGTTCTATGGGTTTTGATGTGAGCATACGTATTATTACATGCATGAATAAAAGTTTAAAATAGTCAACAGAGAATACTAAACTCACTAAATCAAGATAGACAGTAGAGAACCAATATGTAAATATTTCAGCTAATAATAAAGCCATTAATAAAGAAAAATAGCAAATGAAACAGATTTGTGATCATCAATTATTTTATGCCGTCAGATTTGTGTTCTGTCAGTAGTATTTAGAAAGTAATGTTTATTTTCTATTGATACAATGGTACCGCAGACAGAAAGATTTCTGGAAGGTATATCAATATGTTTGATACCATAAACAACTTTACATCAAGTTAGTTCAAACGTTTATACTGATTATTTAGGTAAACCAGAAGCTTGCATGGTAGGATGAGGCAAGACTAATTGCGGTGACAACATGTGGAAGTCTCAATTGAGTAGTAATTAGTTCTGAAAAGAACTGGTGGTACAACCTCGATGCTTCCTGATCAGTATGCTCTGATCGTCCTCAGAGAACGCCGGACCCGGAAAACGCCGCCTCATCGCCGGCTACAGATCCAGCAGTGCCTTCATCGCCATATCCAGTGCCCCATCGACGGTAACAGTGCCCCAACGCCGGCTACTGATCAAACATCACCAGCTTCCAAATGAAAAGCGCCCCGTTTCCGACGCGACGAAACCACATCTTTATCACCACAAACGAAACTGGAACACCAACCTCGACCTCAGTAAGTTTAACTTTGACCAATCTTATAGCACAATTTACCAATAAAATACAGAATCAATAATACAATACAACAAAGAAAACCACTGGGTCTGTTCCAGTGTTTTATATTCTTTCTTAATAGGAAGTTGGCGTCATGTATTTTGAAAAATTGTTCCTGAACTGCATTTACATCTCAACAAGATTATGTTCCATAGAGTATTTTGCAATTATACGCGTTACATCCGTGGAGGTATGGATTAGCACCCGCTAATACGGAATTCCCGTACGGTTAATGTGTAGTTTATAATCAAATAATTGGATAACCGGTAATGTACACAGAACACAGAACATCGTGAGGTCACTTTGTAGTTTGTTTCTGTCGTAAGCCAGACCAGTACGCATTTCGCATATCGGATTGCACGCACCGTGGTGCATTGCGAGAAGGTGTATAATTATAGCAGCTGTTGGAATGATGTTTATCGATTTTTGAAGTTCAGCGCCGGTCTCAATTACTGGTTGCCAGCTCAAAACGAGCAACGCAGATCCCAATGATCGACGTCAGACGTTAAAAAGATTCGACCATGAATAATTTTAATCGTGATCATCGTAATGAGATCGTATTGGATCGTAACAGCGCGACAGATCGCATCTATTGTGTGCTTCGAACTTGGTGACGGGACCTGGACAATGGCAACACCATATGTCATCATCCCCAACTCCCGCCATCACGATTGTGGCCAGGTCTCTACCTGTAGAAGTTCAAGAAACAATGAAGTCCATATCAGTCGGCTGTAGTATATACCTGCCGGGTTCAATCGTCAAATCGATCACCTCCATCCGGATCGTGAAAGATATCGCTACCAATCGTGTCTGATCGCAAAAGAACGCATCGGTTCGTGATGATCGCATCGGAACGTATCCGGAACGTATCTGCACATATCAGATCGCTTAAAATCGGGGACCCTGATCGTGATGATCGCCAGATCGCATTGGCCAACCGTGGACTCAATCGACAATCCTATCGGAACGTGGTCTGATCGCATTCAAACGGGAGACCATCGTGACAGATCGTGTCATCTGTACCACCCAGCTCTATATCGCATCCGTTGCACCAAACGTACTCAACAACTCGCATCCAAACGTGAAATTTCGAAAGGTACCGAAAAATTTGACGATCAGCTACGAATGGCCAACGCCTGTAACGGATCGGACGACAGTGGGAACCTAGCATTAGCAAATATGTTTGCTTAGCGTTATGCAAAGCAGATTACCACCATACATTTTGTATGAAAATATGTCTAGTAGGTTCACCAAAAGAAATCCATTAGCAATTTTGTTTCTTCAAGGCGACAGTTTTTTCTGCTGAGCAGATATAAAATGGGGCACAAGCCATCGCCAGGGGCAGTGTGGAAAATGTTTTGGTTAGCTTAACAACAATTTAAAGGATGATTGAGAATTCTATTCTGAAAAACTTTCTTAGTGTTGAGCTGGTATTGTATCAATCTCTCTTATGAAAAACTATATTGCACTTAATTTCTGTTAGCATTAATAGAACGGTTAAATAATAAGATCTGACTGAAATTTAGAATGATGAGTTGTCTTTCATAGAATTCCACAATAGAACAAATAAAAACAAATCTGAAATAAGCTTTTCACTATAATATTAATAGATCTTGGAACGACACCACATACAAGCTGAAATTTGCAACAATTGTTGTTTTAAAGATATTCAAAGAAAGTAAGCATACTACCTGTCAATGGAACAGTTGCGCTTACATTATCAATGCATACCTTCCTTTAACGACGGCTGTTTGATCTATTTCCCTATTTCCTATTTCCCCATAGTTGTAGTAATGGTAAGACTGGACGTGCTATGGCTCCTCCCCAGTGGCCAGATAACCAGAAAGTCCAGCCGGTGGACCGGCTGGGAAACCCACAAGCAGCCGTCTGCATCTTCTACAGAATCAGTAACTGCTTGATATGCGTAAAGCGGTAAAGCATTTTATTCCTTCTACTTTTTTTTCAGTTTGATATTAATTAAAGAGATTGTACGAAAACTGTCACCGAATCTGAAACATGTTTTCTTAATATTTTCGATTCGATACAGCAGGAGCGGGACTTTGAAAACCATTAATTCGGCTCGACAGAGGCATTTGACTCGACGGTTCATGCCTTGCTGTGCAGCAAGGTTCGGGCAGGAAGTATGCTTGGTTTGAAACGACGTTCCACTAATGTGTTGAATCGAAATTAATTCCAACCTGGCGCTACGCTTTGGTCCTGCTGGCATAGTCCACCATTTTAAGTATGCATTCAAATAAATTGGGAACTTACGGACGCAGGTTTGAAACCGCCGCGTCATTGTCAGGTTTTAGACAAATTCAATTTATTTGAATTCGATACAGTAGGAGCGCTGACGCTTGCAGCGGAACGGGCCATACTGGGGAGAAACTGGGAGAAATCAGAGAAACTTCAAAATTGCTTTCTCATTACATTACATTACATTACATTACAACAAGAGTATTTATCATGCTGCCATTCGAGCAGGCTCATGGCGCTTACAAAAGATTAAATGACATACACACCGTCAGGATAGAATAAGACATAAATTACGCAAAAATTAATGAGTGTGAAAACAAGTGAGTTTTAAGAGCCTTCTTGAAGGCATGCTAAGGCTAAAATAGATCAACTGATATAAACAGGAAGAATTGTTCCATAGCTTGAATGCACAAATAGTGAAAGATCTATCAGCTTGGACTCTCTTGTGATAGGATATTCAAAGGCGGAGATAGTCATCTGTTGATCTTAAATGCCTATTTTGGAACATACACCCCAAACAATTTGATAAATATATTGAGGTAGAAATGCCATTTCAGTGATTTGTGTACATATAGAAGCAATTTAAATGATATTTTTTGTTGAACTGGTAAAACAAGAATTATTATTTCGAACACAAACATAAATAAAATGGTGATTTATGATTTGTAATTTTGTTTGTTCCTCTCCCTGTTGAAGGTTACTCATTTCAAAATGTTGCACTGCAGTCCCGTGCGTGAAGGACGACACTGCGCAAGGTGGGCCCACACCCTACAACGAATATCTCATTGGACAAAGGTACACCCACGTTACCCATATGATTGATTGGTACAACCTCTACCCGAGGAAGGAGGCACCTCTCAACGGTTATTATGGCTACAACAATCCCACTGCAACGGGAAGGTATGCTTTATAATTAAACGCAGGGTTCATTAAGATAACAACTGAGGGAATACAGAACCTTTGTGTAAAACGTGTAAAACGGATCCCTAGGTACGTTTTGACGTACCGGTACCCCTAAGCACTCTCTGTTGTCTGAATGACCATAATATGACCTTAGTACTATGAAGTGAATACTATAAGACAAAAGAGGATGCATAAATAGTAATACGTGTCAAGGGATCTGATTTACCTGAATGGTCCATATTTCTTCAGTTTATTTTTGTATTAAAAGTGAATGTAAACTATTAGCAATGTTGTAAAAACTGATTCTCACTATACATGCTTGTTTGTTGTTATTAAAGATGTTTATGTAACACCAAACCTGTGAAAGTTTTAACGCATCAATGAGAAGAAATAAACATTCATATTTATTTGGAAACACAAATATTGTTTCCATTCTAACATGGAATATGCGACCAGTACCAATGACGGATCCCGGAAGGGGGTTGTGGCTGAATACCCCAATTACCCTCCCTGCTTTAGCCCCCCTAACACCCCCGCCCCCGGTAAGCAATTTTAAAGATGCTCAAATATGGGGAATCAGGATACAAATTCAGCCCGCTCCAATTTCATTTCTTTGAGCTCCCTGAGTACTCTTTCTGGTGAAACTTTTGACAAACATTACTGTCAGTGATTTCTGTGTTGGCAGACAACATTATTTCGAGGGTTGAGTGGTGGCATCATCAGTTTTACAACAAATGTTTTACATTAAAATTCGACCATTGTTATTATGTGTTCTATATAGGAAAACGCTGGGTCTTCATCCTGGAACGCTTACGTTGGGATGCGTTACGGCGATCAATGATGCTGGTTGCTGGGCTGCCACCAAGAACGTTCTGGACAAGGGATCACTGCGGTACAACAACAGTGGATACAGAGGTTTCCTGTATGTCATACCTGCATAGAATTCATATCGAGAATGCAGGACACTTTGGGCGTGTTTTGGAGAATGTTTTGGAGAAACTTGTTTCTGGCGTCACAGTAATATATTTAGAATGCTGGAGACATGGGTCGTGTTTTGCCAACGTGACCAGAATCTTGTTTCTGACCTCAACCGTATTGACCAAAAACAGGGTCACAGAGCTAAATTATACGACAACGCGTACGTATTAACCAGAAACAGTATGTGACAATCCTCTTATTTCTGCTCAAAATGGAACTTATTCGATAAAACTTGAACTTACTTTATGACACTTACTTTATGAATTAACTTACGTATGTTTTGAATCTCCTAGGAGATGGTGTACTTGATTTAACTTGTAGAACAAATAGAAAAAAATCTATCATTTATTTTTTTATAATCTGTCATGTTATTACGGCAAGCCTTTACAGAGCAAAAACTCGGTACAAGTTTGGTCGGAAGAGTCACGGAATTGCCGCACAACCAGAAATCAGTAAAATCAGTTCAATCGATAGCCAAAGCCTAGACCCGAGCTTTGGCATTTTTTAAGTTTCTTTTTTTTTCTTTTTTTTTTTTCTTTCTTTGCTATGAAACGATATTTAATGTGCAACCCAAATTACTGGCTCGATTGGAATTCTATGTTTTAAACGACTTTTTTTCACAGAGAGGTATGAACGTTTGCCCGATTTGTGAGGCCTTTCTTAGACACCACACTTTGTTTATGGGAAATGTTGTCTGGTTCCAATAACCGTGTATATATATATCATGTATTTCACTGGTTGGCAAATAAATAAATAAATAAATAATAAAAAATAAATAAATAAGGCGCGTCACTGCACCTATTTTGAAGCCGACCTATGACCAGAAACCGGAGACTGTTTAGCCTTATTCTACTTATATAGAAATCTGGCAAAAAGGGACCAAAAATAAGTCGATAATCAACATGAAGCAATTCCATTTTGTACTACGGGTATAAAAGGGATTTAAAGTTATAACTTTTTTCAAAATATAACTGTTAAAAAATAATAAGCATGTTTAGTAGTCAAATAATAATTCATGTCTTTGGTTGGAATGGTAGCTTAGTCTGGTATTTAATGCCAGTATATGATTTTAGTAAGTAAATGTAAATGCATTCATACTTTATAAGAACAGACAGATATTTACAGAAACTCAACCTTGAAGTTTAAGCTCATTTCATTGTGTCGTTAACGAAAATGCATTCAGATTGTTTGTATGATCCAAACGCGGAATCTTCGTCTCATGAAGTCGAAAAAGTCAGTTGTGAAATTAATATACTTTTAACAACAATTATTTCCTCTCAGACAGAAATATTTCAGAGGATGTGTTATACAATCATCAATTTTACACTAGGTAATAATTGTTATAAAAAATCGCATTCTCTTCTTAGATATTCTCAGACTGCCGCTTCACAGGTTGTATCAACATGAGGCGTGATCCCAAAAGCCTGTACTGCATTCTTTGGTTCAATGACTTCTAACAAGCGCTCCCACATGGCCCGATCAAAGACAGGCAGATGGCCAACATTAGCTCTGGGCGATTAGTGAAATTCAGTACTCGATTAATCGCACAGCAATTACTCCAAATACTCGATTAATCGCAAGAACCTTAATTCGTCTTATTCACGTTTTCAAAAGTATACTATTCCAAACATACTTTATTATTATGTTTTATGATAATTATTCTGAAAAACTCAGTCGACAAAAGAATCGGTCGTTACTTGTAAAGTGTTTACTCGCAAGTACTTTGATGTAATCACAGTAGAACGATTAATCGAGAGGTAAAAAGACGTGAGTACGAGTACGATTAGCTGTTACTACTCGCGAGTACTCGAGTAATCGCACCGCTCGCCCAGCACTAGCCAGCATATGGATAGATAGCTCAGTTGAGTGCCGGCATGTTAACCTGGAAGTCGTAGAATCCAGTCACGCTCTACTAAATGTTTTCATTGTTCATTATAAACAAAGTAATTATTATGTTAAACTGTGATTAAGATGATTGTGTATCCAGTGTTTTCTCACTGTTCTACCTAAATTGTTTTGTTTTCTAATTTGTATTTTACGGGATAGTTGTCGGATGTTTGGTTTTGCAATGATTATGTGCCCAAACTTGTGTAAGACGGGACATGTTTCCTGTATAACCGTACTTCTCGTGTTTATTTTGGGAGTGTACCGTATCTTTTTAGGACATTTTTCTTTTCTAAAGTGGAGGGGCGCTATTTCGATGGAAAATTTATCTTTTTTCTAAAGATTGCTGATGGAAAAATGCTCAGAAGCAGGAGCTATGCGTCTTTAATGTTTTAACTGAATGCTGGTTATTCTATTTTATTTAGAATCAAAACAATTTGTATGTATATAACATTTTATTCGCAGACTGAACCTTTTGGTTATATGAACCTTCCTTTTGGTTATATTTCCTCCTCAAGTCTTTCTAATAATTATATATACTTGTTATGTATGTCATTTGTGAGTTTACTCTTTGTTTTATATGTCTTTGATATGTAAATAGTGGAGAGAAATCAAATAATAACAAATAAAACTAATATTGATGATGATGATAATTGTGAGGTTACTAATAGTAGGCTGCTTTTCAAGACTTTTTGATCCGGAAATGAAGCTAACGCCGGACCACATCAAAACAAACATTTCAAACAATTTTGTTTCCATTTCACAATTGTAAGAAAAATACAATCATATAAAGTCAGTTAAGTCACAATAACTACAATCAAAGTCATATTGCTTACAAAACATCAGTTGAAATGGGGGCACGACCAGAAAAAACATACGCTCGTGGGAGGTAAGCCCGTACAGACAGGCATCGAACAGACAAACAAGCAAACAGACAGACGTGTTCCAGTGGCTGAACGGCATCAAGTGTCAATGTTACATAATAAAACTGATTAGTTTTTAAGCAAATCAACCAGCTCTTCTCAGAGCCATCACTTTTTCCAAAAAGAGCTCATTATATGGTGTACCCGAAAGAACTCAAAAAAACATCTATCTCCACCATACAGAGACTCAAATCCTACATTAAATCAAATTTAAGTTCATGTTGAAAAGTCATAGCAGGTTATTCCAATTCAGTGGCCCAGAGTATATAATACTGATTTGGTAATCTGATGTTCTATACTTAGAAAAATACATGAGAGAAGAAGACCTAATATTATAATCGTGTTATACGTGTTAATTACAATTAACTAAAACATATTAACATAATGATTATGACGATGATTAGTGGAATGTTGTAAATAAAACTATTTTGCTGATACACCCTTGACACGGAGGAGATTATAATCTTTAAATAATTAGTAGGTATTAGCCATGTAGTGACTTTTAGAAATGACACGAAAAGCTTTCTTCTGAAATAAATGACACAAATTGCTAGGAAATCTATTTTCCCACCCAATATTAAAATATGAAACGTATGGAAATATGATTAGTGAACAATAAAGCATACGCAATATAGTGTCAGGAAATTATGGATTTGAAGTGGGAACATTGCTATTGGCCACGGTCAATTCATGTCTAGTTAGTTAAATGCAGGGGAGGAATGACCTCACGTGTATGATGCCTTCCGCGTATTAACATACAGCTGTTTTATTGAATTCCACCATCTAGAGTAGTGTCTCTCCCCTATTCGATAGTTGGTTACGGTGCGGGAAAGTAAAGGAGGGACCGGGGGTCTGCCGATTCCCCCAGAAGGGTGCTAAGGTGGTTATCACGCTGGGTTCGCCTAGAAGATTCAACGCTCCCCGATGCCTGGTCATTACCTCTGACTAACTTTCTGCAGGAAATTAGTTTTGAAAAAATATATAAATAATAGCTTTAATTACTATTATTTTATTTTAAAATTGACTCACTCACAAACCATGTCACTTAACGTTTTGTCCCTCATTAACATACAGCTGTTTTATTGAATTCCACTCTCTAGAGTAGTGAAAACGTCCACACTGAAAAGCAGCCATTTTGGAAAAAGGCCTTACGCTTGAAATCAAAATAGGACCACTTTTTCAGGGCCTAGTGTATCCAAAATACTCACGGTTGGAAGTCAAGGATCCCAGGTTATGATAGTGAGCCATTTTTACACAATCCATCAAATGAATGGGCTTCAAATCTTAGTTTTTCAGAAGTATTTGTGGGTGTACACTTATGGTAAAAAGCTCAGCGCATGAATTCCTCACTATTTAGTGGGTGCAAATTACTACTCAACTGAGAATTTCACATGGTGTCACCGCAATTAGTCTTACTTATTACAAAACCAAATGAAAATAAAAAATTATCACGTTGGACTACAAAATCAATGAGCATTCCCGTTATCTTTCCATCACATCAAATGATGATGAATCTTCTTTCATAGCAAACAGTCAGGTGAAGTGGTGGTCTAATGGATTAGACGCTTGACATCCGTACAGGGGATCCCGGTTCGAATCCTGCCTGCGTTTTTTTCCTTTTATTGTGTAGCAATACATTTCAAACCCTTTATTTAAGTAGGTTTATTTTAACCTATCTAATACCAACATGATCCAGATGGCGCAGCACGTTGGCCGGACCACTGGAAGTGTCAATCGCGGGACTTCCAGAGCTGGGACGCACCGGTTCGAAGCCCTAGAACAGACCTAATTCAGGGACATGGCAGCTGCGGCAGCAGCAACGGTTTGGGGGCCGCCATGTCTCTCCCCTGTTCGATAGTTGGTTACGGTGCGGGAAAGTAAAGGAGGGACCGGGGTTCTGCCGATTCCCCCAGAAGGGTGCTAAGGTGGTTATCACGCTGGGTTCGCCTAGAAGATTCAACGCTCCCCAATGCCTGGTCATTACCTCTGACTAACTTTCTGCAGAAATTAGTTTTGCAAAAATTTATAAATAATAGCTTTAATTACTATCATTTTATTTTAAAATTGACTCACTCACAAACCATGTCACTTAACGTTTTGTCCCTTATTAACATACAGCTGTTTTATTGAATTCCACCATCTAGAGTAGTGAAAAGGCCTTACGCTTGAAATCAAAATAGGACCACTTTTTCAGGGCCTAGTGTATCCAAAATACTCACGGTTGGAAGTCAAGGATCCCAGGTTATGATAGTGAGCCATTTTTACACAATCCATCAAATGAATGGGCCTCAAATCTTAGTTTTTCAGAAGAATTTGTGGGTGTACACTTATAGTAAAAAGCTCAGCGCATGAATTCCTCACTATTTAGTGGGGTGCGCAAATTACTACTCAACTGAGAATTTCACATTGTTGCCTGCAATTTCCTGACGCGCAAGGCATGTCATATGAGATAGTTTTGAAAGGAATTTGTCCTATCATTTCATACCCGAGCCTGAGAATTTAATGAAAAAATTAACAAATGAATGCCAATTGATGGAATTGAATGAACCGCTTGCGAATGGTTGTCATAAATTGAATAAATTATGTCACACTTTCAATTAGAACGTACCGGATACTTATTTTGGCGATGGGTTAAATGAAAGTTAAATAAATGGGTTAGATGAGTTGGGTATTACATTGAATGAAAAAAGGTTTCAAATTCGCCGGGAAATCCTATACTATGATTTTGTTTAACACTATGTCAAATCAACACTTATTTTTGAGACTGTTCGTTATTTAAAAAAATTAAATAAAAAATGGGGTTAAGATTAATAAATTATTTTCTACATCATTTGTGGGAAATAAGTAATTGTATTTTGTTTACTGCAAGAAAAAATGTTTTGACGAACAGTTTCCCATATTGAGAAAATGTTTGATATGACACGGACCTCATGCCCTTCTCACTTCTAAGTATATAGCGATCTACCCCCATGTATTTGTGTAAGAATTTTGGGCATGTTGTGACTTGAAGAGATGTCGAAGAGATGTCGAAGAGAGCACTCTTTGTGGACTTGCCTTACGTTATCAGAAATCAGGGAATGCACTTATCCCTCTTTTGAAACCAAACAAATTAAATCAAATGATTGTACTACTTTTCGAGCTCGTTTGGAATAAAACATACTGTCATATACTTTCCAGTTTGGAAATAAGTTCATACTGAATATGTTGGTAGTATTATAAATACCCAGGTACTCTACACGAGCCCTGGTAACATTATTTCGATAGACATTCAAGCTACGTGGCAGCTATACGTGGGGTATGAGTGATGCAAAGTCTACTTACAATTATAATAGCTTTACATGTAGGACTTTAATCAAGTGGCATTGGTTATCTTGTTATGACTTTCGTGACAACCAGCAAAGTGCTGAAACTAGTTTTGCTTCTAATGCATTAATAATTCAGCAGTGACGACACACGTGATTTGCCTACACATATACACAAGGAAATAATTCCGGTATCCTATAGCTTACACTAACTGATCATGGAGTTTAATGTTTGTTCTGCGTTGCTTACCCACCACTAAAAACTGGAGGACAAAAATCTGTAAGTTTTACGAATAAAACCAAAGTGCTAATAATTCCGTATAAGCAAAAGTAGTTCTTTACTTGTATCTTGTTTCGCTTCTTGTTTGCACGTTTTGTCTCGTAAATAAATTAACAGAGTTAATTGGTTTTGAATGAAGATATAAGGTATATCAGAGTATAATATACACATATTTCCATTTATGTATGTAACCTGTACTAGGAATACTTGACTCGAGTAAGATAATTCATGGTGCACTACAGCAGAGATGTTAAGTGAGCGTTAAGTGAGTTTGGAGTTGTTTAATAAAAATAAATAATAATGTGACAATAATAGCAGCATTTGTATCGTTCTAAACATTTCTGATGATGGTGTGGAACATACGTGCATACTATTGTATGGATCATAATATACGAGCATTCCTTGTATATAACAACTGCATACTACTATTTACCTTTGTTAAATTAATGAGGCAGCATGCATAAATTATAAACAAAGTGTTGCACCTGTTAGGAAAATTTGATTATTATGTGTTCTGTTCTGTTACTTGATTGTACTTTATGTGAATAAATATATACATATAAACTGAACGACATGGGTAAAGATGGCAAAACAGCTTCTACGAGTATACTTTAAACTTTTTTGGAATAAAGTTAAACAATAAACAACCAACCTGTTTCAAAAGTTTTAGCTTAATAGAACAGTGTGCCATTATTGAGAAGAAAAAATGAAAACGCAGTCATACTATTTGATAAGCCAAGAAATTATTATAGGCCGTAAGATTTTAAAAAAAATAATAATTATGGTTATTGTTCCCTGATACGATGGTACCTCAGACAGAAAGATTTCTAGGTACATAAATATTGTGTTTGACACAAACAAATGATCAAGTTATTTAAAACTTTGATACTGATTACTTGGGACGAGAACAATTATTTTGATCAGAAAATTGTGATGCCAATTTGTGTAAAAACAATTTGCCGACTGACTTCAGCGACGGTAAAGAATGACACTATAACATCTGAAACAACGCTGGACGAAGGGTGGGGGGGGGGCGGGGGGTCGGAATGGGCGGGGGTGTATCGCCATGCCTGAATATTTACTGATGTCCTATTATTTGTGTTTTTCATCTTGTTTGAAATTGTGCCCTCTATTGTTTGATACCCTGTATCGGCATTTCTAATAAGTTAGCTCAATTTACTATGGGGTGACACCTTATGTCAATATTTCTGCCCTGGACCTCGATCGCGATATGAACTACTGATTGGCCATCTCTCTAGCATCCGTATTATTATGTAAAATTTAGCTATGATTACATGAATATCCCACAAACACAAGAGGGTCAAGTCTGAGATCGCGAGTTAGGGCTGTGTATGTGATAGCCAGTAGGGGTAAACGGCGTTTTGCGTGGCTGATGCAGACAAAAATAACCGCGATCTCAGACTTGAAATCAAGTCTAGGTCAAAGCTAGGGTCCTGTTAGACTTGATTTCAAGTCTGAGATCGCGGTTATTATTTTTGTCTGCATCAGCCACGCAAAACGCCGTTTACCCCTACTGGCTATCACAGCCCGAACTCGCGATCTCAGACTTGACCCTCTTGTGTTTGTGGGATATTCATGAATTCATAGCTAATAATAATAATAATACGGATGCTAGAGAGATGGCCAATCAGGAGGCCACAAAAACCTTGTAGGCCGCGTCTATTACTAACAGGTTACACTCGCTAAAAATTGTTTCTGTAAAGACTGTAATATTCATTCGATATTAAATTTGTATAGTGCTTGGTACGTAAATAGTATTTGAAATGATAGGTAAATTTAATGAGATCTTAGAGTTGCAAAAAAGCACAAAATAAAATACATAATTCCTTCTCTACAAAAAACGTCTTACCTACAGTTTAAATGGAATCGTTGAGTACATCTCCTCCAACTGCATGTAGAAGGTTTAGTTTGAATATTCATGTTATGGAAGGCTTTCCGACCAATCAGATTGTTCCGTCCACTTTTGGACTAATTCGCAATAGGGTGTGTACAAACCGACGAACAACATTCCCAAGTCTGTGATCGAAGGTTAATGGAGGGCGCTATTTAATGCGATACTGCAGAGCCGTATTGGCTTCAGGCAGACATAAAACCACGATCACAGACTTGGAACCAAGTCTAGGGTCCTGTGACAGGCCATCATTTAAAATGAACCGCTCACAAATGAACAAACCTTGCATAGTAATTTCCATTGAAATTCCAATAGAAAATTACAGAAAGATCAAGGCTGTTGATTCAGTTCGATCATATGAAGTCGTAATGCACAAAAACCGTATCCATGACTGATCTATTGATCTCACTGTACAGTGTACGTGTGCGGGCCCGGGGACAGCGCACTGTGTGTGCTGAATTTCTCGGCTACGGGATGGGACTACCGTGGTTAGTAGGCACTACGACAACAGTCTTGGGTCAAGGGTAGGACAGATTAAACAAAATGGGAAGTCGATTTTTGACCTAAAGTGAAAACAGAGTTTAATGTTTAAATTAAAAAAGAATACAAACAAACAAGCAAACACCCCAACAAACAAACAAACAAAACAACAAATAATAACAATAATTGTTATCCTTGACACGAGCGCGCTTTTTGTGAGAACACAACATGAACCCATCAGCACTGAAAATTCATATTATCAAAACTCCAAACCTTGTGGAAGAACACAGTTAGACCTTATTTTCTATGAAATCAGGGAATGGACTTAATACTCTTTCGGAACCAAACGAAACAAATCAAATGACTATACAAGTTGAGATGAGATTC
Organism: Zoroaster sp. YZ-2022; assembly: GCA_029582265.1. Lineage (NCBI taxonomy): Eukaryota > Metazoa > Echinodermata > Asteroidea > Forcipulatida > Zoroasteridae > Zoroaster > Zoroaster sp. YZ-2022. The sequence goes on along the minus strand of CM055825.1, from coordinate 27,468,272 downwards.
GGGCCCGTTTGAAATACAACATAATACTGGCAGAAACAGCTGATATACCTCTACATATTTCAATAGTGATCTTAGTTTGGGTAGCGTGTTTTCCAGTTTGGAAATAAGTTCATACTGAAAATGTTGGTAGTGTTATAAATACCCAGGTACTCTACACGGACCCTGGTAACATTATTTTGATAGACATTCAAGCTACGTGGCAGCTCTACGTGGGATATGAGTGATGCAAAGTCTACTTACAATTATAATAGGTTTACATGTAGGACTTTAATCAAGTGGCAGAGGTTATCTTGTTGTGACTTTCGTGACAAACAACCAGCAAAGCGCTGAAGCTGACTTAGTTTTCTTCTAATTAATAATGTAAGCAGTGACGACACAAACACACGTGATTTGTCTATGTACACAATAAATGTATAGGCTACGCCCCACACAATGATATAATCTCGGTATCTTATAGCCTCCATCCATTGGTAATGGAGTTGTTCGTTCTGCGTTGCTAATTACCCACCACTAAAACATGGAGGAGAAAACATCGGGTAAGAAATCTAAATTATAGGAAGAAAAACCAGAGTGCCAATAGTTTAGTAAGCAAAAGTAGTTCTTTACTTGTTTCTTGTTTCACTTTTTTCCCACTTTTTGTCTCGTAAATAAGACAAAGTTAATTGGTTTTGACTGAATATGATATAAGTTGAGTTTAATACACGTACCTCTGCTTATGTACATGTATATACTGTGTAGCTGTGCTAGGAATACTTCACTCTTTTTGAGTCAGATAATTTATGGTGCACTACAGCAGAGTCTCATTATTACATACGTGTGTGACGCACATCCCTGACATTTCTAACGCTCTCACTTATTGAGCACCAAATCTCACGCAGAGTGAGATCGGAATTGTTTAATTTCGAGAAATGTGAGTAAATATTTTAACTAAAATAATTTTTAAGATTTTCAGCTCGGCACTTATAATTCAAAATACCATTTGCACATTAGAGCAGCATTTGTATCGTTCTATGGGTTTTGATGATGGTGTGGAGCATATATTTGACTCGACAATGACTTTAAAACCACATATCTCCAACATTGTTCGCATATCATCATTTCATAACAGAAATATAAGCCGAATTAGGAAATACTTGAATAAAAGTGCTGCTGAACAAATTATACATGCGTTTGTCACATCACGGCTCGATAACGGGAATGCTCTCCTTTACGGTCTCCCGCAGCATCAAATATCTCGTCTTCAGCACATACAAAACACAGCAGCTCGTGTTGTGACTTTGTCCAGAAAGTCATGCCATATCACGCCAATCTTGAAAGAACTGCACTGGCTTCCTGTTTCACAGAGAATTGTTTTTAAACTTATGCTAATTGTTCACAAATCTTTCAATAACATTGCTCCAATTTATATTTCTGAACTGCTTAAAGTCTACACTCCATCACGCAATTTGCGCTCCAGCAACATGTCACTCCTAAAGGATGCAACTTCAAAACGGAACTGGGGTGATAGGTCGTTTTCTGTCGCAGCTCCGAGACTCTGGAATCATCTTCCAACTAAACTCAAATCTTGTCATAGTATAACCAGATTTAAGTCGATGCTTAAAACTCATCTTATGTCACAACTCTTCAAAGATGATGTATATTTGTAATTGCATTGTAGGTACATGTATCTCGGTACATGTATCTCTATAATTTTTTTCCCTATGCTATCATTGTATATTGTTTGTATTCATGTTTTTTCTTTGTTTCCGCGCCTTGAGCGCCCAGCAGGGTGGATATGTGCCCGCTATAAATCTTTATTATTATTATTATTATTATTACGTGTATTATTATATACGTGCATGGATAAAGTTTGTAAAATAGCTTCCACGAGAATACTTTAAACTCTCTTGGAAATCATATTCAAAAGTATTTTGACTTAATCATAAGTCCACTTTTCCTAATTTTTATGAAATAAATTTTCATTTTAATTTAAAAAAATTAAATTTCATAATTTTTATGAAAGATATAATTTTATTGCAACTTTTGTAAATGTATTTACCAAAATTTATTTCATAATTAGGAAAAGTGTACATTGAACAACCAACGTGTATTTCACCTAATAATATTGTACCATTAATACAAAGAAAAATAGCAGAATGCAGTCAGATTTGTGGTCATCATTTATGTTATGCCGTAAGATTTGTGTTCTGTCAGTGGTATTTGGGAAGTAATGTTTATTTTCTATTAATACGATGGTACCTCAGACAGAAAGATTTCAAGGTATATCAATATGTTTGATACCATAAACAACTTTACATTACGTTTCCTATATAGCACAATCCGTACCCTTTAAGTTGCTAACTTAAGATAACAATAGGCATAAAGGCGTCCTTTGCAGTAAAGGAACGTTCTAAAATACGGGCCAATATTCAACCCAGTACAGCATCTTGTAGCCTAGATGAAACGCTTCGCAGATTTAGAGATATATCGCCCGTGTTTGGCTAAAGATCCAAATATAGAATTTAAAAACGAAAGAATTTTGAAGGATAAAAAATAAAATAAAAATTCAGATGTCAGAAACTGTATAAATCCGATATTTAAAACGCGCTTGATTCTGATTGACAGCTGCGCTGGCCAATCGGAAGACTGCACATGCTCTCGTGAAAGCTGAGGATTAAAACAGAGGGCCAACATTTTATTAATTTTATTTTTTATTGATTTTTTTCAATGGTACTAATCCTTAACATATTTTTTCGTTCAATGTCTCAAATGAAATTTTATAACATCCTTAACATCCTTAAAATTGTTACCGCATGATTCATCCTCATTATCAATAATTATAAATCATCTTGAATCATCCCAAGGAGGGCGAGAGCATTATTTCTGCTATACGGCTAGCTCCATGTCCTATGATAACCATTTTCCATTTGTGTTCACTTTGTGAGTGTTACCCTTATTCAAGACTTTGTAGACTAGGCACGATATGATCCTGCTCCCCTCATCACGAGTAACAATTAATACATTGATAATTCCTTATTACACTTAATTAATAGTAATGTTAGCAAGTTAATATGTTATAGGTCCTTTATATACATATTAAAGAGGAATAAAGCATAAGTGGAATGGGCGGGTAGGGGGTATCGACACGCTTGACCATTTACTAATGTCCTCGTTTGTGTTTGTCCTCATGTTTGGCATTGTGCCCTCGTTTGATACTCTGGATCGGCGCTTGCAATTAAGTTGCCTCAATTTACTATGGGATGATACCAGTGCCGTCTTATCGCATGGGCACACTGGGCAGTTGCCCGGGGGCCCCGCGATTTTAGGGGCCCCGAGATTCAATTTGAAAAATAAAAATTAAGGTTCATATTATTAAATAGCAGTGGTGTTAATGTGAAATCGGGGCCTCCTTGTATGCAAAATGAATGTTGGATCTGGGCCATCTGGCAAATTTCCCAGTTGAAAAACTTAATTTTAATGTGTTGGGGCGTGGGGGATTAGGGGCCCCAGTACATTGCTTTGCCTAGGGGGGGGGGGGGTGGGGGGGTCAACATTCTTAAGACGGCCCTGGATGATACCTTATGTCAATATTTCTACCCTGGACCTCGATCATGACATGAATTACTTTATGCACTGTTTACTTATAGGAAAATGGGTCCCTCGGCCAAACCTGTATAGCTGCCTATGAACAGAGTGTATAGCTGAGCAGCTAGAGGTCTACGTGCGAAATTGCTCGGTAACAGTGACTACATTTAGATTATCAGTAAATAGCACTGCCATGCCTTACGACCTTTGTTTGCAATTAAAACTGAAACCAGGTAGAATTAATCATTCCCAAAGTACTTTATTATGTGAATAAAGATATAGGCCTTCATAAAACAACTAAACTGAACAACATTGGTTATGTTGGTTAAACAGCTTCTACGAGTATGCCTACTCCCCTTGAATGAAGAAAGACATTCAACAACAGACATGTGAAAGTTTCAGCTTTGTGTTGAACGAGAAAAAAGTAAAAATGCAGTTTGATTTTTAAATCGGCAAACAAAAATCTTCTAACGATGAGTATGTATATGCTGCTAGAGTCGAGAATAATAAAATTGGGAAATAATTTCACTAATTTGAGTAAAATAGTAGAAGGCTAATTCAGACAGAAACATGTCAGGTTTTATAGGTCTATAATGTTTGATACCATTATCAACTTTACATTGTTAGTTATTTGTGGATAATGTTTTCAAGATTTGTTATTAGGCTACCTAAAAATGTTTCCTTTGAATAAGATTTTGTTGAGGATCAGCACAAGATATACTGAACGTTTTTACACGTTATATTATTGAACTTTAAACACTTTTGGTTATTCCAAAAATCCATGATGGAAATATGATTCAATACCTTGAAGTGATTTAAAGCTGGTGATATCATTATACAAATATTGAGTGTCTAATACAGTACAATCTGAAGAATACTATCACGAGTAAACAGAATGATTTTTTAAAATGATTAAACAGGCCTAAAGTCATTTGATCCAGATATGTTCATGTCTGCACCAAAGCTTCTAATTCACCTCGGCCGTCTGTCGGTAAAAGGGTGTATCTCATAATTAGAAAATGTTTGACTGCATAAAAGTGATATTTAAAACGCGCTTGATTCTGATTGACAACTGCGCTGGCCAATCAGAAGACTGAACACCTTCTCGTGAAAGCTGAGGATTAACAGTGGGCCAACATTTTTATAAATTTTATTTTTTATTCACTTTTTTACTGGTGCTAATCCGCAAAGGATTGTTTCGTTCAATGTCTCAAATGAAATCTTATAACATCCTTAACCCCCAACGATGGTAAATAAACATTTAAATATATTTTTACCGCCTAATCGGCCCAAACACGTGCGATATAAGTTAAGTTCTCGTGAGAGAACAATCAGAACACATTGATTCGTTTCTCCATGCTAAAATCTTTACTGATTCATCCTTATTGTCAATATTTATAAATCATGTTGAATCATCCCAATGAGGGCGAGAGCATTATTTCTGCTATACGGCTAGCTCCATGTCCTATGATAACCATTTTCCATTTGTGTTCACTTTGTGAGAGTTACCCTTATTCAAGACTTTGTAGACTAGGCACGATATGATCCTGCTCCCCTCCTCACGGGTAACAATTAATACACTGATAATTCCTTATTACACTTAATTAATAGTAATGTTAGCAAGTTAATATGTTATAGGTCCTTTATATACATATTAATGAGGAATAAATCATAAGTGGAATGGGCTGGTAGGGGGTATCGCCATGCCTGACCATTTACTAATGTCATCGTTTGTGTTTGTCCTCTTGTTTGGCATTGTGCCCTCGTTTGATACTCTGGTTCGGCGCTTGCAATAAAGTTAGATTAATTACGTCTGCATTTATTAACATTCTCTATCTCTTTGAGAAAGAACCTGCTAGGTTCGAAACGTAAGGCCAATAACATTCGTTTAATAATCTCGAGTTCAAATAAACCTTGTAAATATTACTGTAAATAATTGTATAAAGAAACTGAAATTCATTGTTAATATCAATCCTGTCTTCGTTGCCCTGTCATTTGTCTGAATATTTTGAGGACCACCACTATAGTGTTATACACAAGTTATTCAAGCAGAGAAAAAGGTGGTGACATATTCCAATGTCAAACATTTGAAAGTATCATACAAGAATATGAGTATTCCTTTCGGTCATATTGCATAACAAATGTGTTTCCTTTTGGAACAGTGGCGTAGCCAGGATTTTCGGAGTGGGGGAGGGCCAAACATTTTTGGAGGTGAATATACCGATACTATTTAGCCAACAAGTGGGGGTGGCTGCCCGCCCCCTTTTGCTACGCCACTGTCTTGTAAAATCTCCACGTCATTCTTTCACCTTTTCCCTTAAGTTTTACTTTCTTTCCTTGTTCGTTCGTTCATTTGTTTGTTTGTTTGTTTGTTTGTTTTTTTGCGTAGGTGGGTGTTGGCTGCAATTTCCTGACGCGCAAGGCATGTCATATAAGATAGTTTTGAAAGGAATTTGTCCTATAATTTCATACCTGAGCCTGAGAATTTAATGAAAAAATTAACAAATGAATGCCAATTGATGGAATTGCATGAACCGCTTGCGAATGGTTGTCATAAATTGAATAAATTATGCCACACTTTCAATTAGAACGTACCGGATACTTATTTTGGCGATGAGTTGGGTTAAATGAAAGTTAAATAAATGGGTTAGATGAGTTGGGTATTACATTGTATGAAAAAAGGTTTCAAATTCGCCGGGAAAACCTATACTATGATTTTGTTTAATACTATGTCAATTCAACACTTATTTTTGAGACTGTTCGTTATTTTTAAAAATAAAATAAATAAAAAATGGGGTTAAGATTAAGAAATTATTTTCTACATCATTTGTGGGAAATAAGTAATTGTATTTTGTTTACTGCAAGAAAAAATGTTTTGACGAACAGTTTCCCATATTGAGAAAATGATTGATATGACACGGACCTCATGCCCTTCTCACTTCTAAGTATATAGCGATCTACCCCCATGTATTTGTGTAAGAATTTTGGGCATGTTGTGACTTGAAGAGATGTCGAAGAGAGCACTCTTTGTGGACTTGCCTTACGTTATCAGAAATCAGGGAATGCACTTATCCCTCTTTTGGAACCAAACAAATTAAATCAAATGACTGTACTACTTTTCGAGCTTGTTTGGAATAAAACATACTGTCATATGCTTTCCAGTTTGGAAATAAGTTCATACTGAAAATGTTGGTAGTATTATAAATACCCTGGTACTCTACACGGGCCCTGGTAACATTATTTTGATAGACATTCAAGCTACGTGGCAGCTATACGTGGGGTATGAGTGATGCAAAGTCTACTTACAATTATAATAGCTTTACATGTAGGACTTTAATCAAGTGGCATGGGTTATCTTGTTATGACTTTCGTGACAACCAGCAAAGTGCTGAAACTAGTTTTGCTTCTAATGCATTAATAATTCAGCAGTGACGACACACATGATTTGCCTACACATATACACAAGGAAATAATTCCGGTATCCTATAGCTTACACTAACTGATCATGGAGTTTAATGTTCATTCTGCGTTGCTTACCCACCACTAAAAACGAATAAAACCAAAGTGCCAATAATTCCGTATAAGCAAAAGTAGTTATTTACTTGTATCTTGTTTCGCTTCTTGTTTGCACGTTTTGTCTCGTAAATAAATTAACAGAGTTAATTGGTTTTGAATGAAGATATAAGGTATATCAGAGTATAATATACACATATTTCCATTTATGTATGTAACCTGTACTAGGAATACTTGACTCGAGTAAGATCATTCATGGTGCACTACAGCAGAGATGTTAAGTCTCACACATTGAGCGTTAAATCTCACGCAGAGTGAGTTTGGAGTTGTAATTTAAAAAAAATAATGTGACAATAATAGCAGCATTTGTATCGTTCTAAACATTTCTGATGATGGTGTGGAACATACGTGCATACTATTGTATGGATCATAATAAACGAGCATTCCTTGTATATAGCAACTGCATACTACTATTTAGCTTTGTTTAATTAATGAGGCAGCATGCACAAATTAGAAACAAAGTGTTGCACCTGTTGGGAAATTTGATTATTATGTGTTCTGTTCTGTTACTTGATTGTACTTTATGTGAATAAATATATACATATAAACTGAACGACATGGGTAAAGATGGCAAAACAGCTTCTACGAGGATACTTTAAACTTTTTTGGAATAAAGTTAAACAATAAACAACCAACCTGTTTCAAAAGTTTCAGCTTAATAGAACAGTGTGCCATTATTGAGAAGAAAAAATGAAAACGCAGTCATACCTTTTGATAAGCCAAGAAATTATTATAGGCCGTCAGATTAAAAAAAAAAATGCTTATTGTTCCCTGATACGATGGTACCTCAGACAGAAAGATTTCTAGGTACATAAATATTGTGTTTGACACAAACACATGATCAACTTCACATCAAGTTATTTAAAACTTTGATACTGATTACTTGGGACGAGAACAATTATTTTGATCAGAAAACTGTGATGCCAATTTGTGTAAAAGACAATTTGCCGACTGACTTCAGCGACGGTAAAGAATGACATTGTAACACCTTCAAAATCGCTGGACGAAAGGTGGGGGGGGGGGTCAGAATGGGCGGGGGTGTATCGCCGTGCCTGAATATTTACTGATGTCCTATTATTTGTGTTTCCAATCTTGTGAAATTGTGTCCTCTATTGTTTGATACCCTGTATCGGCATTTCTAATAAGTTAGCTCAATTTACTATGGGGTGACACCTTATGTCAATATTTCTACCCTGGACCTCGATCGCGATATGAACTACTTTATGCACTGTTTACTTACATGTATAGGAAAATGGGTCCCTCCGCCAAACCTGTATAGCTGCCTATGTACTAAGCTTGGGCGATAACACGATAATATCAAATATCGCGATACCGTTTTTTTATTCGATTACGATATCGAGAAGCTTCTTAAGAAATCGCGATTAAAAATATATCGCTATTAAAAAAAAATCGCCATTGTGATGCTTGTAGAGGGATACATACCTGTGGTTATCGGCTCTAAAGCAATCATGCATGAATAAAAACAAATCGCGATACTATCGAAAATCGCGATATATTTTTGCCAATATATCGTGGATGAAAAAAAATCGATATCGCCCAAGCTGACTAGGTACAGAGTGTATAGCTGAGCAGCTAGAGGTCTACGTGCGAAATTGCTCGGTAACAATGACTATATTTAGATTATCAGTAAATAACACTTCCATGCCTTACGACCTCTGTTTGCAATTAAAACTGAAACCAGGTAGAATTAATCATTCCCAAAGTACTTTATTATGTGAATAAAGATATAGGCCTTCATAAAACAACTAAACTGAACAACATTAGTAATGTTGATGGAAAACAGCTTCTACGAATATTTTTACTCCCTTATATTAAAAACCCTAACCCCTTGAAAGTTTCAGCTTATTACAGTGTGTTGTTAACAATAAAAAAGTGGGAAAAAAACAGTTTTAAATTTTTGAATCGGCAAACAAAATGTATATGATATAATACAGAAGCATTAAAAATTCACAAAATTAAACCCCAAAACTCGCAGAAGAAAAGAGTAACACAGCTGGGATTGGCGACCTCTGTTTGAAATAAAAACTGAAACTGAAGGTAGATTAATCAGTGAACAAATATTATTCCCAAAGTATTTCATGTGAATAATGATATTTTATAGGTATTCATAAAGCAGCTAAACTGACCAACATTGGTAATGTTCTTGGCAAAACAGCTTCTACGAGTATGCTTTATACTCCATTTGAATCAAAAACCAACCTGTGAAAGTTTGGGCTGACTACATTGTGCCGATAACGAGAACAAAATTGAAAATAAATGCAATTTGATTTAAATTGACAAACAAAATACCTCACGATGAACTGCTATATGCTGTAAGGTTTTTTATTCAGTCCAAAATAATGAGAAACAATTTGAATAATTTTCCTAATTTAAAAACCATAGTACTGTAGACAAAGGTATGTGCCCATATGCATATACACACTAAAAACTAAAGTGTTAAATCAACCGTATAAGAGTTCGGTGAGTGACAGCACTTAATAAAGTTAAATTCAACTCAAATAAATTGTTGAATTAACACAAAGTCAAGTTAAGTCTAACTTTATTAATGTTAATTCAACACTTTTAAAAGTTAAATCCATCTTTATAAAGAGTTGTCACTGACCGAACTCTTTAAAATGTTGATTCAAAACGTTACTTTTAAGAGTGTAGTACATTAGCCAGGTGTTGTTTTGCTATGGCAATCAATCATCTCGGAGCTCATTAATGCTAATATACCAAATTCAAAAACGAAAGACGTATTCTCATTGGTTATTGATTGGCCCATCAAAACTGCTGATGTACATATACATTGTACTGTGTGTACAACCGTATGGTACAACGTGTGTGCATATGCAGCGTAGTGTCTGTGTGTGGGATCAAATGGGGTCAAAGCTAGGGTCCTGTGATTGGCCATCATTTAAAATGAACAGCCCACAAATGAACAAACCTTGCATAGTAATTTCCATTGAAATTCCGATGGAAAATAAAGAAACACATAAGCTTTTGATTACAGAAATCAAGGCTGTTGATTCAGTTCGATCATACGAAGTCGTAATGCACAAAAACCGTATCCATGACTGATCTATTGATCTCACTGTATAGTGTACGTGCGTGGGCCCGGGGACGGCGCACTGTGTGTGCTGAATTTCTCGTGTACGGGATGGGAGTACCGTGTGGTTAGGCACTACGACAACAGTCTTGGGTCAAGGGTAGGACAGATTAAACAAAATGGGAAGTCTATTTTTGACCTAAAGTGAAAACATAGTTTAATGTTTAAACTAAAAAAGAATACAAACAAACAAACAAAACAAAACAAAAAATAATAACAACAATTGTTATCCTTGACACGAGCGCGCTTTTTGTGAGAACACAACATGAACCCATCAGCACTGAAAATTCATATTATCAAAACTCCAAACCTTGTGGAAGAAAACAGTTAGACCTTATTTTCTATGAAATCAGGGAATGGACTTAATACTCTTTCGGAACCAAACGAAACAAATCAAATGACTATACAAGTTCAGAGGAGATTCGGGCCCGTTTGAAATACAACATAATACTGGCAGAAACAGCTGATATACCTCTACATATTTCAATAGTGATCTTAGTTTGGGTAGCGTGTTTCCCAGTTTGAAAATAAGTTCATACTGAAAATGTTGGTAGTATTATAAATACCCAGGTACTCTACACGAGCCCTGGTAACATTATTTTGATAGACATTCAAGCTACGTGGCAGCTCTACGTGGGGTATGAATGATGCAAAGTCTACTTACAATTATAATAGCTATACATGTAGGACTTTAATCAAGTGGCAGAGGTTATCTTGTTGTGACTTTCGTGACAACAAGCAATGCGCTGAAGCTGACTTAGTTTTCTTCTAATTAATAATGTAAGCAGTGACGACACAAACACACGTGATTTGTCTATGCACACAATAATGTATAGGCTACGCCCCACACAATGATATAATCTCGGTATCTTATAGCCTCCATCCATTGGTAATGGAGTTGTTCGTTCTGCGTTGCTAATTACCCACCACTAAAACATGGAGGAGAAATCATCGCGTAAGAAATCTAAATTATAGGAAGAAAAACCAGAGTGCAAATAGTTTAGTAAGCAAAAGTAGTTCTTTACTTGTTTCTTGTTTCACTTTTTTCCCACTTTTTGTCTCGTAAATAAGACAAAGTTAATTGGTTTTGACTGAATATGATATAAGTTGAGTTTAATACACGTACCTCTGCTTATGTATATACTGTGTAGATGTGCTAGGAATACTTCACTCTTTTTGAGTAAGATAATTTATGGTGCACAACAGCAGAGTCTCAAGCATATTACATACGTGTGTGACGCACATCCCTGACATTTCTAACGCCCTCACATATTGAGCGCCAAATCTCACGCAAAGTGAGATCGGAATTGTTTAATTTCGAGAAATGTAAACATTTAACTAAAATAATTTTTAAGATTTTCTTCTCGGCACTTATAATTCAAAACACCATTTGCACATTAGAGCAGCATTTGTATCGTTCTATGGGTTTTGATGATGGTGTGGAGCATACGTGTATTATTATATACGTGCATGAATAAAGTTTGTAAAATAGCTTCCACGAGAATACTTTAATTAAACTCACTTGGAATCAAGATAGACAGTAGACAACCAGCCTGCAAGCATTTCAGCTAATAATATTGTGCCATTAATACAAAGAAAAATAGCAAAATGCAGTCAGATTTGTGATCATCAATTATTTTATGTCGTAAGATTTGTGTTCTGTCAGTGGTATTTGGGGAATAATGTTTATTTTCTATTGATACAATGGTACCGCAGACAGAAAGATTTCAAGGTATATCAATATGTTTGATACCATAAACAACTTTACATCAAGTTAGTTCAAACGTTTATACTGATTATTTGTTATGACCAATGTCAGCCTAGACGATTCTTTAAATATGTTGTATTAGCGGATCAGCCCAAGACCCAGGACGTTTCCTATATAGCACAATCCGTACCCTTTAAGTTGCTAACTTCCTTTGGGGCGAGAACAGTTTCGATCAGCATCTTGAATACTGAGCTATATGGCGGGTAGTTCGTCAAACTAAAAGACAATATTCAACCCAGTATCTTGTAGACCAGATGAAACGCTTCGCAGATTTAGAGATATATCACCCGTGTTTGGCTAAAGATCCAAATATAGAATTTAAAAACGAAAGATAAAAAAAAATTAAAAATTCAGATGTCAGATACTGTATAAAAGCAATATTTAAAACGCGCTTGATTCTGATTGACAGCTGCGCTGGCCAATCGTAAGACTGCACATGCTCTCGTGAGTGGGCCAACATTTTATTAATTTTATTTTTTATTGATTTTTGTTAATGGTACTAATCCTTAACGGATTTTTTCGTTCAATGTCTCAAGTGAAATTTTATAACATCCTTAACCCCCCAACAATGGTAAATAAACATTTAAATATATATTTTACCGCCTAATCGGCCCAAACACGTGCGATATAAGGTAAGTTCTCGTGAGAGAACAATCAGAACACATTGATTCGATTCTCCATGCTAAAACCTTTACTGATTCATCCTCATTGTCAATATTTATAAATCATCTTGAATCATCCCAAGGAGGGCGAGAGCATTATTTCTGCTATACGGCTATCTCCATGTACTATGATAACCATTTTCCATTTGTGTTCACTTTGTGAGAGTTACTCTTATTCAAGACTTTGTAGACTAGGCACGATATGATCCTGCTCCCCTCCTCACGGTTAACAATTAATACATTGATAATTCCTTATTACACTTAATTAATAGTAATGTTAGCAAGTTATTATGTTATAGGTCCTTTATATACATATTAATGAGGAATAAAGCATAAGTGGAATGGGCGGGTAGGGGGTATCACCATGCCTGACCATTTACTAATGTCCTCGTTTGTGTTTGTCCTCTTGTTTGGCATTGTGCCCTCGTTTGATACGCTGGTTCGGCACTTGCAATAAAGTTGGCTCAATTTACTATGGGATAATACCATTGCCGTCTTATCGCATGGGCACACTGGGCAGTTGCCCGGGGGCCCCGCGATTTTAGGGCCCCGAGATTGAATTTGAAAAATAAAAATTAATTAATTAAGGTTCATATTATTAAATAGCAGTTGCGTTAATGTGAAATCTGGGCCTCCTTGTATGCAAAATGAATGTTGGATCTGGGCCATCTGGCAAATTTCCCAGTTGAAAAACTTAATTTTAATGTGTTGTGGAGCGAGGGGGGTTAGGGGCCCCAGTACATTGCTTTGCCTGTGGGGGTGGGGGGGGGGCTCAAATATTCTTAAGACGGCCCTGGATGATACCTTATGTCAATATTTCTACCCTGGCCTCGATCATGACATGAATTACTTTATGCACTGTTTACTTATAGGAAAATGGGTTCCTCCGCCAAACCTGTATAGCTGCCTATGAACAGAGTGTATAGCTGAGCAGCAAGAGGTCTACGTGCGAAATTGCTCGGTAACAGTGACTACATTTAGATTACCAGTAAATAGCACTGCCATGCCTTACGACCTTTGTTTGCAATTAAAACTGAAACCAGGTAGAATTAATCATTCCCAAAGTACTTTATTATGTGAATAAAGATATAGGCCTTCATAAAACAACTAAACTGAACAACATTGGTTATGTTGGTTAAACAGCTTCTACGAGTATGCCTACTCCCCTTGAATGAAGAAAGACATTCAACAACAGACATGTGAAAGTTTCAGCTTTGTGTCGTTAACGAGAAAAAAAGTGAAAATGCAGTTTGTTTTTTAAATCGGCAAACAAAAATCTTCTAACGATGAATATGTATAATGCTGTTAGAGAATAATAAAATTGGGAAATAATTTCACTAATTTGAGTCAAATAGTAGGAGGCTAATTCAGACAGAAACATGTCAGGTTTTATAGGTCTATAATGTTTGATACCATTATCAACTTTACATTGTTAGTTATTTGTGGATAATGTTTTCAAGATTTGTTATTAGGCTACCTAAAAATGCTTCCTTTGAATAAGATTTTGTTGAGGATCAACACAAGATATACTGAACGTTTTTACACGTTATATTATTGAACTTTAAACACTTTTGGTTGTTCCAAAAATCCATGATCGAAATATGATTCAATACCTTGAAGTGATTTAAAGCTGGTGATATAATTATACAAATATTGAGTGTCTAATACAGTACAATCCGAAGAATACTATCACGAGTAAACAGAATGATTTTTTTAAATGATTAAACAGGCCTAAAGTCATTTGATCCAGATATGTTCATGTCTGCACCAAAGCTTCTAATTCACCTCGGCCGTCTGTCCGTAAAAGGGTGTATCTCATAATTAGAACATTTTTGACTGTATAAAAGTGATATTTAAAACGCGCTTGATTCTGATTGACAACTGCGCTGGCCAATCAGAAGACTGCACACCTTCTCGTGAAAGCTGAGGATTAACAGTGGGCCAACATTTTTATTAATTTTATTTTTATTAACTTTTTTACTGGTGCTAATCCTTAAAAGATTTTTCGTTCAATGTCTCAAATGAAATCTTATAACATCCTTAACCCCCAACGATGGTAAATAAACATTTAAATATATTTTTACCGCCTAATCGGCCCAAACACGTGCGATATAAGTTAAGTTCTCGTGAGAGAACAATCAGAACACATTGATTCGTTTCTCCATGCTAAAATCTTTACTGATTCATCCTCATTGTCAATATTTATAAATCATCTTGAATCATCCCAATGAAGGCGAGAGCATTATTTCTGCTATACGGCTAGCTCCATGTCCTATGATAACCATTTTCCATTTGTGTTCACTTTGTGAGAGTTACCCTTATTCAAGACTTTGTAGACTAGGCACGATATGATCCTGCTCCCCTCCTCACGAGTAACAATTAATACATTGATAATTCCTTATTACACTTAATTAATAGTAATGTTAGCAAGTTAATATGTTATAGGTTCTTTATATACATATTAATGAGGAATAAAGCATAAGTGGAATGGGCGGGTAGGGGGTATCGCCATGCCTGACCATTTACTAATGTCCTCGTTTGTGTTTGTCCTCTTGTTTTGGCATTGTGCCCTCGTTTGATACTCTGGATCGGCACTTGCAATAAAGTTAGATTAATTACGTCTGCATTTATTAACATTCTCTATCTCTTTGAGAAAGAACCAGCTAGGTTCGAAACGTAAGGCCAATAACATTCGTTTAATAATCTCGAGTTCAATTAAACCTTGTAAATATTACTGTAAATAATTCTATAAAGAAACTGAAATTCATTGTTAATATCAATCCTGTCTTCGTTGCCCTGTCATTTGTCTGAATATTTTTAGGATCACCACTATAGTTTTATACACAAGTTATTCAAGCGGAGAAAAAGGTGGTGACATATTCCAATGTCAAACATTTGAAAGTATCATACAAGAATCTGAGTATTCGTTTCAGTCATATTGCATAACAAATTTGTTTCCCTTTGGAACAATGGCGTAGCCAGGATTTTCGGAGTGGGGGAGGGGCAAACATTTTTGGGGGTGAATATACCGACACTATTTAGCCAACAAGTCGGGGCGGCTGCCCGTCCCCTTTTGCTACGCCACTGTCTTGTAAAATCTCCACGTCATTCTTTAACCTTTTCCCTTAAGTTTTACTTTCTTTCCTTGTTCGTTTGTTCATTTGTTTGTTTGTTTGTTTTTTGCGGAGGTGGGTGTTGCCTGCAATTTCCTGACGCGCAAGGCATGTCATATAAGATAGTTTTGAAAGGAATTTGTCCTATAATTTCATACCCGAGCCTGAGAATTTAATGAAAAAAATTAACAAATGAATGCCAATTGATGGAATTGAATGAACCGCTTGCGAATGGTTGTCATAAATTGAATAAATTATGCCACACTTTCAATTAGAACGTACCGGATACTTATTTTGGCGATGAGTTGGGTTAAATAAAAGTTAAATAAATGGGTTAGATGAGTTGGGTATTACATTGAATGAAAAAAGGTTTCAAATTCGCCGGGAAAACCTATACTATGATTTTGTTTAATACTATGTCAATTCAACACTTATTTTTGAGACTGTTCGTTATTTAAAAAAATAAAAAAAATAAAAAATGGGGTTAAGATTAAGAAATTATTTTCTACATCATTTGTTGGAAATAAGTAATTGTATTTTGTTTACTGCAAGAAAAAATGTTTTGACGAACAGTTTCCCATATTGAGAATTTTTTTGATATGACACGGACCTCATTCCCTTCTCACTTCTAAGTATATAGCGATCTACCCCCATGTATTTGTGTAAGAATTTTGGGCATGTTGTGATTTGAAGAGATGTCGAAGAGAGCACTCTTTGTGGACTTGCCTTACGTTATCAGAAATCAGGGAATGCACTTATCCCTCTTTTGGAACCAAACAAATTAAATCAAATGACTGTACTACTTTTCGAGCTCGTTTGGAATAAAAACATACTGTCATATACTTTCCAGTTTGGAAATAAGTTCATACTGAAAATGTTGGTAGTATTATAAATACCCTGGTACTCTACACGAGCCCTGGTAACATTATTTCGATAGACATTCAAGCTACGTGGCAGCTCTACGTGGGGTATGAGTGATGCAAAGTCTACTTACAATTATAATAGCTTTACATGTAGGACTTTAATCAAGTGGCATGGGTTATCTTGTTGTGACTTTCGTGACAACAACCAGCAAAGCGCTGAAGCTGACTTAGTTTTCTTCTAATTAATAATGTAAGCAGTGACGACACAAACACACGTGATTTGTCTATGTACACAATAAATGTATAGGCTACGCCCCACACAATGATATAATCTCGGTATCTTATAGCCTCCATCCATTGGTAATGGAGTTGTTCGTTCTGCGTTGCTAATTTACTCACCACTAAAACATGTAGGAGAAAACATCGAGTAAGAAATCTAAATTATAGGAAGAAAAACCAGAGTGCCAATAGTTTAGTAAGCAAAAGTAGTTCTTTACTTGTTTCTTGTTTCACCCTTTTCCCCACTTTTTGTCTCGTAAATAAGACAAAGTTAATTGGTTTTGACTGAATATGATATAAGTTGAGTTTAATACACGTACCTCTGCTTATGTAATACTGTGTAGCTGTGCTAGAATACTTCACTCTTTTGAGTAAGATAAATTATGGTGCACTACAGCAGAGTCTCACGCATATTACATACGTGGTGACGCACATCCCTGACATTTCTAACGCTCTCACTTATTGAGCGCCAAATCTCACGCAGAGTGAGATCGGAATTGTTTAATTTCGAGAAATGTGAGTAAATATTTTAACTAAAATAATTTTTAAGATTTTCATCTCGGCACTTATAATTCAAAACACCATTTGCACAATAGAGCAGCATTTGTATCGTTCTATAAGTTTTGATGATGGTGTGGAGCATACGTGTATTATTATATACGTGCATGAATAAAGTTTGTAAAATAGCTTCCACGAGAATACTTTAAACCTTTCTTGAAATCATAATTAGTATTTTGACTTAATCATAAGTCCACTTTTCCTAATGTTTATGAAAAAAAAAATCATTTTAATTAAAAATGTTTAAATTTCAAAATTGTTATGAAAGATATCATTTTATTGCAATTTTTCTAAATACGACTTTATTTACCAAAATTTATTTCATAATTAGGATAAGTGTATTTTATGATTAAGTCAAAATACATTTGAACATGTTTGAATCAAGATAAACATTAAACAACCAACCTGTATTTCACCTAATAATATTGTACCATTAATACAAAGAAAAAGCAGCAGAATGCAGTCAGATTTGTGATCATCAATTATTTATGCCGTAATATTTGTGTTTTGTCAGTGGTATTTGGGGAATAATGATTATTTCTTATTGATACGATGCAGGCCTGCAGACAGAAAGTTTTCAAGGTATATCAATATGTTTGATACCATAAACAACTTTACATCTAGTTAGTTCAAACGTCTATACTGATTATTTGTTATGACCAATGTTAGACTAGACGATTCTTTAAATATGTTGTATTAGCGGATCAGCCCAAGACCCAGGACGTTCCCTTTATAGCACAATCCGTACCCTCTCTGCGGCTCGTTTGATATTCATTTATACGCAGCCTCAGCACCTATACTACACCGTGTAGTAGGTTGTAAATCGTTAATTACATGGGTAAATGAACTGATTTTCCCAATTTTATTAATTTTATCTTGTTTCAGAGGGTCTAGAGATGTTTTCTATCAACAACAAAAAAATTGTAAATTTTTATGTTTTTCTTAGAAAGATAATTACTAATTAACACTAAAAAATCTCATTTTCCCCAAAAAAACCAAAAAAAACCTCATTTTTAAACACAAAACCTGTACTTTTTTTACTCAATAGTAGTCCAGTCTACTATATATACATGCTGCAATATATACAAACCCATTGCCCATTCATAAAAAGCCACCTGCTATCGATCGATCACTCAGATACCGCCATCCGACCCCCCCCCCCCCAAAGAGCCATCCCCCAATATCAGCCAACCCCCCCCCCCCCCCAACATAGACGTATTTTATTGGTCGAAATACATCAGGCCTGTCAAATGCCATCACAGAGCCATTTGATATGTCTCCCAGACCGCTGCAGGCATGTTATCTGATGGTAATCAGCCGGTGTGTTACGACCTTGGTGACCCCCAACGCTAAGCCAGTTTGTACACAAATCCCATAGGGACCCTCAGGCATGGCACTTGCAGCTGGCTTAAAGGGTGAAACAAACTTCCCCAGTACTTTAAGCTTCTAACACAGTATGTCTAATGGGGATCCAAAGGAACTTACGAAGGATTAAATATTTTCTCCAGTTAATTAAGGAATAATTACAGAAAGTTCGTTGACCTACTACACCGTGTAGTGGTGCTGTCCGTCAGGAGGGTTAAGTTGCTAACTTCCTTTGGGGCGAGAACAGTTTCGATCAGGATCTTGAATACTGAGCTATAAGGCGGGTAGTTCGTAAAACTAAAAAAACAATATTTAACCCAGTACAGCATCTTGTAGACCAGATGAAACGCTTCGCAGATTTAGAGATATATCACCCGTGTTTGGCTAAAGATCCAAATATAGAATAATAATAATAACTAGAGCTTAAGTGTTTGTTAGAACAAACACACGGTGTTCGAGTCTACTTCCGGTTCAATCAAATTATCATTGATGATGTCAATATCATATTTTCCAAGGGTTTGGCATCTTTTATAATAACAATATCAATTTCATATTCAAAAGACATATCAATTTTGCGTTAGAATGTGTTGAATTTGAACTTCCTGTTTGGACAGGAAGTAAAGGTCACATTAGGTGGTTTGAAAGTTATATATGACCTCCTCATGATTATGAAAAAAATAACATATAAGTCATCTTATACATTAAATTGAAGCTATGAGAAATGACCTTTAAAATTAATAAAATCGTTACTTTGTGCGCCACTAATTAGACCATTGGCAAGCATTTATGGTAACTCAAGAATCACAAGAATTACAACTTATTAATGTAAGGAATTCAATTGTGTTTTTTGTTTTCTAATAGGTCATTTAGTTCTTGAGATATTGGCTGTTGAACTTGGAAATGTTGTGAGATTTAAGCAGTAAATTAGAAATTAACAAGTGTGACTTGGAACACAATGTTTTTTTATTTTAAATATTGACACTAGCCCAACACATGCTTTTCAAAAACCATGCTAGATGATAAATCAACATTAAAAATCACTCATATGAAAATAGTTTGCCAGGGTTGTAGGTAGCCATATCAACCTATTCAACGTTATTATAGGCATAAAGTCACAAAGTTGATTTAGGATAGAAGGGGACTACATGTATAGTAACTGGATTAAACTTGGCTGCAAATTCAAAGAGCAGGAAGTGTGGGTTAAATTGTTTGGGGCCAGTCAGGGGTTACTGAAGACACTGAAGCAGGGAAGACCATATAAATATTTCCCTTTACTTTCCTTCAGCTAATTAGGCTTTCATTAGAAAACAAGCTATCACTACTACATGATAAAGTTGGAAGAAAGCTTGCATCCGTGCTTTCTATCTTCCATTGCCCCCGCAGAGAAGAGTTTTTGTCAAAAGTAAATAATTCCCAATTTAAACAAAAATTAAATGTAATTATATCCACTGGATCAAATCTGATAATTGGTTGCCCTTTTCACTTTGTTTATGGAAAAACTTTTCAATTTTAGATTTAAATAAAGCCAACATTGGTATTTATCTCTGGTATTAAGTCTTGTATAAAAAATAAATTTATACTTTATTTACTTTCAGGTAAAGTTTATAACAAAAATATAGTGATCAATTGACACGATAGTGACACTGTAATCACATCTCCTTATTGTGACATGCTTATAAACTGTCTTGTTTACACCTGTACTGCAAATAATTTAAAAATAAATGTATAAAATTTAAAACAAATTTACATTGATTTTACATTTTCAAGGTTCTACACATGATTGGCAAAATGTCTGTAGCTGCATCAATACTACAGAATTACAACCTAAAGATCAGATGCCATTTTGTACATAAATTGTTAGACATTGAAATAATCAAATAGTTGTATGAGTGCTTGTAAATTGCTAATACAGCAATGAAATACATATTTATTTTAACTCTCTGTTGGATTTCATGACTTGACTTTTGTGGTTACACACTTCCCTCCCCCACAATCAATTGCAACCACTTTGTTGACCTGTTTAACCTACTTGTAACCAATCTAGAAATGAGTGTACATGGTCTTACACATGTAATAAGTAAATGACTTCAGTGTAAAATGAACCCAACCATGATCCTTTGTTGACAAGAAAACGGAATATATATCCACCAGATCAAATCTGATAATTGGTTGCCCTTTTCACTTTGTTTATGGAAAAAACTTTCAATTTTAGATTTAAATGAAGCCAACATTGGTATTTATCTCTTGGTATTAATTCTTGTACAAACATTAAATTTAGTCTTTTATTTATAATATACTTCACTTTCAGGTTAAGTTTATAACAACAATATAATGATAAATTGACAATGATAGTCACACTGTAATCAAGCATCTCCTTTATTGTGAACCTATTGTGAACAATCTCCTTATTGTTAACCTGTCTTTGTTTCCACCTATACTGCAAATAACAAAAATTAATAAAATTTGAAAACAAATTCTACATTGATTTTACATTTTCAAGGTTGTACACATGATTGGCAAATGTCTGTAGCTGCATCCATACTACAGAATTACAACCTAAAGATCAGATGCCATTTGTACATAAATTGTTAGACATTGAAATAACCAAAGAGTTGTATGGGTGCTTGTAATTGCTAATAAACAATGAAATACATATTTATTTTAACTGTCTGTTGGGTTTTATGATTTGACTTTGTGGTTACACATTTCCTTCCCCACTTTGTTGACCTGTTTAACCTACTTGTAACTAATCTAGAAATGAGTGTACATGGTCTGACACATGTAACAAGTAAATTTACTTCAGTGTAAATGAACCCATCCTTTGTTGACAAGAAAACAGAATCAATCTGCATTTATAATAAATGTACTCTGTATGTCATTGAATTGGTAATTTTGGAATAAAATGTCTGCCCCTCCCCAAGTTCTTGGTGATGGCATGTCCTGCCACTGGTGATGAACCAACACATTTGGTTTTTTTTTTATTCTTTTTTACATTCTTTGGTTTATCATTGCAGAGAAATTTAGAGAAGTTCTAATTTATGAATGACGAAAATAATATGTCACAGTGAACATGCTGTAAACAAAATAATAGGAAGGTGTTATAAGTACATGGACCAAGAATAAAGTATTTGAAAATTCAGATAAGTTCTAATTTATGTGGATGGGGAAAATAGTGTATCATTTTGGAGTAGCTGGACCATTAAAATTGAAAAATGGCATTGGTTTGTTTTCAAATTGCACACAATTATTCTTGACAATGTGTAATAAATTAAAGAAATGTTCTCGCATGAAAAATGTCTGCCCCTTCC
This sequence comes from Zoroaster sp. YZ-2022, assembly GCA_029582265.1. Classification (NCBI taxonomy): domain Eukaryota; kingdom Metazoa; phylum Echinodermata; class Asteroidea; order Forcipulatida; family Zoroasteridae; genus Zoroaster; species Zoroaster sp. YZ-2022. The sequence continues at coordinate 27,446,110 of CM055825.1, read as the reverse complement.
CAAGTTCTTGGTGATGGCATGTCCTGCCACTGGTGATGAACCAACACATTTGTGTTTTTTTAATTTTTTTTTACATTCTTTGGTCTATCATTGTAGAGAAATTTCAGAGAAGTTCTAATTTATGTGAATGAGGAAAATAATATGTCACAGTGAACATGCTAAAAATAATAGGAAGGTGTTATGAGTACATGGACCAAGAATAAAGTATTTGAAAATTCAGATAAGTTCTAATTTATGTGAATGGGAAAATAGTGTATAATTTTGGAGTAGCTGGACCATTAAAATTTAAAATGGCATTGATTTGTTTTTCAAAATTGCACAATTATTCTTGACAATGTGTAATAAATTAAAGAAATGTTCTCATGAAACTCACATCAAAAGAGAAAGGTATTTAAGGAAATTGTTGAGTCAATAACACTCACTATACTTATAATTCCATGTGATAGTGAGAGATGTCTAGTGAGAGAGGCCTCAGGAGCAAAAATACCTACAAGTACATGTATTGTGTCATGAATATTGTGCATTTTTCCTGAGAAATAATTGTCTATGTAAGTTTTGTATCTGAGAAGGGTACAAAATTAAGGAAAAGTGCACTAAACAATCACTAGGCTACCTATTTAATTTGTGCACAAACTGAAGATTTTTGGAGAAAACAAAAATTACAAAATATATGGCATAAAATTTCTACTAAAAATTACCATAACCTTAACTGAATTTTTCCTATCCTTATTTATATTCTAAATACATTTTGGTGACATCTGTTCATATTTTGTTAGTTGTTTACTGTCCAAAGTATGTTCATGTAGGCCTAACTAACGTTAGCCATGTTATTGTTAGTTAAACAGGCACAATGCAACGACGAATGGACAGCTTAAAAATGTTTTTTCTTGTATAAAAACACGAAGATAAATACAGGAAATCCTATCAAAAAGTAACTTAAAGTAACCTATCAAAAAAGTAACCTATCAAAAAGATACTTACTCTTTATGACCGTATTGGCGATCCACGGGCAACACATATGGAATAGCAGTCGATCTCGATTGTACATGTAGCTTCATTGTGACCAAATATCGTGTAGTACACGATATTTGCGTACAATGGATCTACATGTACAATCGACGACGCTGTTAGCGTGTAACTAGTTCTCATGTTGCAGCCTTGCGGCGCAAAACGATCTTTAATTTATTCATGCAACGTTTAATTTATTCATGCAACGTATATGAAACGTTTTAAATATTTTACTTTTTAGCGTAATTCGACACCTGATGACGTAATCATGACGTCACAGAAAACGGTTTCGTCAGCTTGTTATGTTCTGTTCATGTGTTTGAAGGCTGTAAATACTTTGCAAGGATGCCTTTGTTGCCGGACAGTCGCCACTGAGATTAAGAAGTAAAAAAAAAAAAAAAAAACAGTACAAAAACAATAGGTGTTCGCGCTGCGCTTTCGAACACCTAATAATAATGTGTGGACTTATATAGCGCACGTATCCACCAACTAAGTGCTGCTCAAGGCGCATTCTTTTTTACGTGCATTACACAACACACGGGACCTACGGCTTTACGTCCCATCCGAAGGAAGAAGCAATTATGGTTAAGTACCTTGCTCAAGGACACAAGTGTCAGACTGGGCTCGAACTCACACCCTGTTGCTGGCAACACCAGAACTTGAGGTTCGGCAAGCGCCAGACCGCTTCCGGCCACTAAAAGCAATCTTTTGAAGGATTAAAAAAAAAAAATATTCAGATGTCAGAAACTGGTATAAAATGCGATATTTACAAAACGCTTGATTTCTGATTGACACGCTGTACAGCCAATCGGAAGACTGCACACATGCTCTCGTGAAAGCTGAGGAGTAAAAACAGTGGGCCAACATTTTATTAATTTGATTTTTTATTGATTTGTTGTAATGGGTACTAATCTCAACGCAGATTTTTTTTCGTTCAATGTCTCAAGCGAAATTTTATAACATCCTTATCCCCCAACAATGGTAACAAACATTTAAATATATTGTTACCGCCTAATCGGCCCAAACACGTGCATGATATATAGGGGTTTTCGTGAGAGAACAATC
>CM055825.1:27425847-27443537 GCA_029582265.1 Zoroaster sp. YZ-2022 | reverse complement strand
ACTACGCAACAGTTTTGGGTAAGGGGGGACAGATTAAACAAAATGGGAAGTCTATTTTTGACCTAAAGTGAAAACATAGTTTAATGTTTAAACTAAAAGAATACAAACAAACAAACAAAACAAAACAAAAAATAATAACAATAATTTTTATCCTTGACACGAGCGCGCTTTTTGTGAGAACACAACATGAACCCATCAGCACTGAAAATTCATATTATCAAAACTCCAAACCTTGTGGAAGAAAACAGTTAGACCTTATTTTCTACGAAATCAGGGAAAGGACTTAATACTCTTTTGGAACCAAACGAAATAAATCAAATGACTATACAAGTTCAGAGGAGATTTGGGCCCGTTTGAAATACAACATAATACTGGCAGAAACAGCTGATATACCTCTACATATTTCAATAGTGATCTTAGTTTGGGTAGCGTGTTTCCCAGTTTGAAAATAAGTTCATACTGAAAATGTTGGTAGTATTATAAATACCCAGGTACTCTACACGAGCCCTGGTAACATTATTTTGATAGACATTCAAGCTACGTGGCAGCTCTACGTGGGGTATGAATGATGCAAAGTATACTTACAATTATAATAGCTTTACATGTAGGACTTTAATCAAGTGGCAGAGGTTATCTTGTTGTAACTTTCGTGACAACAAGCAATGCGCTGAAGCTGACTTAGTTTTCTTCTAATTAATAATGTAAGCAGTGACGACACAAACACACGTGATTTGTCTATGCACACAATAATGTATAGGCTACGCCCCACACAATGATATAATCTCGGTATCTTATAGCCTCCATCCATTGGTAATGGAGTTGTTCGTTCTGCGTTGCTAATTACCCACCACTAAAACATGGAGGAGAAATCATCGCGTAAGAAATCTAAATTATAGGAAGAAAAACCAGAGTGCAAATAGTTTAGTAAGCAAAAGTAGTTCTTTACTTGTTTCTTGTTTCACTTTTTTCCCACTTTTTGTCTCGTAAATAAGACAAAGTTAATTGGTTTTGACTGAATATGATATAAGTTGAGTTTAATACACGTACCTCTGCTTATGTATATACTGTGTAGATGTGCTAGGAATACTTCACTCTTTTTGAGTAAGATAATTTATGGTGCACAACAGCAGAGTCTCAAGCATATTACATACGTGTGTGACGCACATCCCTGACATTTCTAACGCCCTCACGTATTGAGCGCCAAATCTCATGCAAAGTGAGATCGGAATTGTTTAATTTCGAGAAATGTAAACATTTAACTAAAAAAATGTTTAAGATTTTCATCTCGGCACTTATAATTCAAAACACCATTTGCACATTAGAGCAGCATTTGTATCGTTCTATGGGTTTTAATGATGGTGTGGAGCATACGTGTATTATTATATACGTGCATGAATAAAGTTTGTAAAATAGCTTCCACGAGAATACTTTAATTAAACTCACTTGGAATCAAGATAGACAGTAGACAACCAGCCTGCAAACATTTCAGCTAATAATATTGTGCCATTAATACAAAGAAAAATAGCAAAATGCAGTCAGATTTGTGATCATCAATTATTTTATGCATTGGCATTGTGCCCTCGTTTGATATTCTGGTTCGGCACTTGTAATAAAGTTAGATTAATTACGTCTGCATTTATTAACATTCTCTATCTCTTTGAGAAAGAACCTGCTAGGTTCGAAACGTAAGGCCAATAATATTCGTTTAATAATCTCGAGTTCAATTAAACCTTGTAAATATTACTGTAAATAGTTGTTTAAAGAAACTGAAATTCATTGTTATTATCAATCCTGTCTTCGTTGCCCTGTCATTTGTCTGAATATTTTTGGGAACACCACTATAGTTTTATACACAAGGTATTCAAGCGGAGAAAAAGGTGGTGACATATTCCAATGTCAAACACTTGAAAGTATCATACAAGAATCTGAGTATTCCTTTCGGTCATATTGCATAAAAAATTTGTTTCCTTTTGGAACAGTGGCGTAGCCTTGATTTTCGGAGTCGGGGAGGGCAACATTTTTTATGGTGAATATACCGACACTATTTAGCCAACAGGTGGGGCGGCTGCCCGCCCCCTTTTGCTACGCCACTGTCTTGTAAAATCTCCACGTCATTCTTTCACCTTTTCCCTTAAGTTTTACTTTCTTTCCTTGTTCGTTCGTTCGTTCATTTGTTTGTTTGTTTATTTGTTTTTTGCGGAGGTGGGTGTTGCCTGCAATTTTCTGACGCGCAAGGCATGTCATATAAGATAGTTTTGAAAGGAATTTGTCCTATAATTTCATACCCGAGCCTGAGAATTTAATGAAAAAATTAACAAATGAATGCCAATTGATGGAATTGAATGAACCGCTTGCGAATGGTTGTCATAAATTGAATACATTATGCCACACTTTCAATTAGAACGTACCGGATACTTATTTTGCCGATGGGTTAAATGAAAGTTAAATAAATGGGTAAGATGAGTTGGGTATTACATTGAATGAAAAAAGGTTTCAAATTCGCCGGGAAAACCTATACTATGATTTTGTTTAATACTATGTCAATTCAACATTTATTTTTGAGACTGTTCGTTATTTAAAAAAAAAATAAAAAATGAGGTTAAGATTAAGCAATTATTTTCTACATCATTTGTGGGAAATAAGTAATTGTATTTTGTTTACTGCAAGAAAAATGTTTTGACGAACAGTTTCCCATATTGATTTTTTTTTTGATATGATACAGACCTCATGCCCTTCTCACTTCTAAGTACATAGCGATCTACACCCATGTATTTGTGTAAGAATTTTGGGCATGTTGTGACTTGAAGAGATGTCGAAGAGAGCACTCTTTGTGGACTTGCCTTACGTTATCAGAAATCAGGGAATGCACTTATCCCTCTTTTGGAACCAAACAAATTAAATCAAATGACTGTACTACTTTTCGAGCTCGTTTGGAATTAAACATACTGTCATATACTTTCCAGTTTGGAAATAAGTTCATACTGAAAATGTTGGTAGTATTATAAATACCCTGGTACTCTACACGGGCCCTGGTAAAATTATTTCGATAGACATTCAAGCTACGTGGTAGCTCTACGTGGGGTATGAGTGATGCAAAGTCTACTTACAATTATAATAGCTTTACATGTAGGACTTTAATCAAGTGGCATGGGTTATCTTGTTGTGACTTTCGTGACAACCAGCAAAGCGCTGAAGCTGACTTAGTTTTCTTCTAATTAATAATGTAAGCAGTGACGACACAAACACACATGATTTGTCTACGTACACAATAGGCTACGCCCCACACAATGATATAATCTCGGTATCTTATAGCCTCCATCCATTGGTAATGGAGTTGTTCGTTCTGCGTTGCTAATTACCCACCACTAAAACATGGAGGAGAAAACATCGGGTAAGAAATCTAAATTATAGGAAGAAAAACCACAGTGCCAATAGTTTAGTATAAGCAAAAGTAGTTCTTTACTTGTTTCTTGTTTCACTTTTTTCCCACTTTTTGTCTCCTAAATAAGACAAAGTTAATTTGTTTTGACTGAATATGATATAAGTTGAGTTTAATACACGTACCTCTGCTTATGTATATACTGTGTAGATGTGCTAGGAATACTTCACTCTTTTTGAGTAAGATAATTTATGGTGCACAACAGCAGAGTCTCAAGCATATTACATACGTGGTGACGCACATCCCTGACATTTCTAACGCCCTCACGTATTGAGCGCCAAATCTCACGCAGAGTGAGATCGGAATTGTTTAATTTCGAGAAATGTAAACATTTAACTAAAATAATTTTTAAGATTTTCTTCTCGGCACTTATAATTCAAAACACCATTTGCACATTAGAGCAGCATTTGTATCGTTCTATGGGTTTTGATGATGGTGTGGAGCATACGTGTATTATTATATACGTGCATGAATAAAGTTTGTAAAATAGCTTCCACGAGAATACTTTAATTAAACTCACTTGGAATCAAGATATACAGTAGACAACCAGCCTGCAAACATTTCAGCTAATAATATTGTGCCATTAATACAAAGAAAAATAGCAAAATGCAGTCAGATTTGTGATCATCAATTATTTTATGCCGTAAGATTTGTGTTCTGTCAGTGGTATTTGGGGAATAATGTTTATTTTCTATTGATACAATGGTACCGCAGACAGAAAGATTTCAAGGTATATCAATATGTTTGATACCATAAACAACTTTACATCAAGTTAGTTCAAACGTTTATACTGATTATTTGTTATGACCAATGTCAGCCTAGACGATTCTTTAAATATGTTGTATTAGCGGATCAGCCCAAGACCCAGGACGTTTCCTATATAGCACAATCCGTACCCTTTAAGTTGCTAACTTCCTTTGGGGCGAGAACAGTTTCGATCAGCATCTTGAATACTGAGCTATATGGCGGGTAGTTCGTCAAGCTAAAAGACAATATTCAACCCAGTATCTTGTAGACCAGATGAAACGCTTCGCAGATTTAGAGATATATCACCCGTGTTTGGCTAAAGATCCAAATATAGAATTTAAAAACGAAAGATAAACAAAACAAATTAATTTCAGATGTCAGAAACTGTATAAAAGCGATATTTAAAACGCGCTTGATTCTGATTGACAGCTGCGCTGGCCAATCGGAAGACTGCACATGCTCTCATTAAAGCTGAGGATTAAAACAGTGGACCAACATTTTATTAATTTTATTTTTTATTGATTTGTGTTAATGGTACTAATCCTTAACGGATTTTTTCGTTCAATGTCTCAAGTGAAATTTTATAACATCCTTAACCCCCCAACAATGGTAAATAAACATTTAAATATATATTTTACCGCCTAATCGGCCCAAACACGTGCGATATAAGGTAAGTTCTCGTGAGAGAACAATCAGAACACATTGATTCGATTCTCCATGCTAAAACCTTTACTGATTCATCCTCATTGTCAATATTTATAAATCATCTTGAATCATCCCAAGGAGGGCGAGAGCATTATTTTTGCTATACGGCTATCTCCATGTACTATGATAACCATTTTCCATTTGTGTTTACTTTGTGAGAGTTAGTCTTATTCAAGACTTTGTAGACTAGGCACGATATGATCCTTCTCCCCTCCTCACGAGTAACAATTAATACATTGATAATTCCTTATTACACTTAATTAATAGTAATGTTAGCAAGTTAATATGTTATAGGTTCTTTATATACATATTAATGAGGAATAAAGCATAAGTGGAATGGGCGGGTAGGGGGTATCGCCATGCCTGACCATTTACTAATGTCCTCGTTTGTGTTTGTCCTCTTGTTTTGGCATTGTGCCCTCGTTTGATACTCTGGATCGGCACTTGCAATAAAGTTAGATTAATTACGTCTGCATTTATTAACATTCTCTATCTCTTTGAGAAAGAACCAGCTAGGTTCGAAACGTAAGGCCAATAACATTCGTTTAATAATCTCGAGTTCAATTAAACCTTGTAAATATTACTGTAAATAATTCTATAAAGAAACTGAAATTCATTGTTAATATCAATCCTGTCTTCGTTGCCCTGTCATTTGTCTGAATATTTTTATGACCACCAGTATAGTTTTATACACAAGTTATTCAAGCGGAGAAAAAGGTCGTGACATATTCCAATGTCAAACATTTGAAAGTAACATACAAGAATCTGAGTATTCCTTTCGGTCATATTGCATAACAATTTTTTTTCCTTTGGAACAGTGGCGTAGCCAGGATTTTCGGAGTGGGGGAGGGGCAAACATTTTTGTGGGTGAATATACCGACACTATTTAGCCAACAAGTGGGGCGGCTGCCCACCCCCTTTTGCTACGCCACTGTCTTGTAAAATCTCCACGTCATTCTTTCACCTTTTCCCTTAAGTTTTACTTGCTTTCCTTGTTTGTTCGTTCATTTGTTTGTTTGTTTTTTGCGGAGGTGGGTCTTGCCTGCAATTTCCTGACGCGCAAGGCATGTCATAATTTTTATAAGATAGTTTTGAAAGGAATTTGTCCTATAATTTCATACCCGAGCCTGAGAATTTAATGAAAAAATTAACAAATGAATGCCAATTGATGGAATTGAATGAACCGCTTGCGAATGGTTGTCATAAATTGAATAAATTATGCCACACTTTCAATTAGAACGTACCGGATACTTATTTTGGAGATGGGTTAAATGAAAGTTAAATAAATGGGTTAGATGAGTTGGGTATTACATTGAATGAAAACAGGTTTCAAATTCGCCGGGAAAACCTAGACTATGATTTTGTTTAATACTATGTCAATTCAACACTTATTTTTGAGACTGTTCGTTATTTAAAAAAATAAAATAAATAAAAAATGGGGTTAAGATTAAGAAATTATTTTCTACATCATTTGTGGGAAATAAGTAATTGTATTTTGTTTACTGCAAGAAAAAATGTTTTGACGAACAGTTTCCCATATTGACAAAATGTTTGATATGACACGGACCTCATGCCCTTCTCACTTCTAAGTATATAGCGATCTACACCCATGTATTTGTGTAAGAATTTTGGGCATGTTGTGACTTGAAGAGATATCGAAGAGAGCACTCTTTATGGACTTGCCTTACGTTATCAGAAATCAGGGAATGCACTTATCCCTCTTTTGGAACCAAACAAATTAAATCAAATGACTGTACTACTTTTCGAGCTCGTTTGGAATAAAACATACTGTCATATACTTTCCAGTTTGGAAATAAGTTCATACTGAAAATGTTGGTAGTATTATAAATACGCTGGTACTCTACACGGGCCCTGGTAACATTATTTCGATAAACATTCAAGCTACGTGGCAGCTCTACGTGGGGTATGAGTGATGCAAAGTCTACTTACAATTATAATAGCTTTACATGTAGGACTTTAATCAAGTGGCATGGGTTATCTTGTTGTGACTTTCGTGACAACAACCAGCAAAGCGCTGAAGCTGACTTAGTTTTCTTCTAATTAATAATGTAAGCAGTGACGACACAAACACACGTGATTTGTCTATGTACACAATAAATGTATAGGCTACGCCCCACACAATGATATAATCTCGGTATCTTATAGCCTCCATCCATTGGTAATGGAGTTGTTCGTTCTGCGTTGCTAATTTACTCACCACTAAAACATGTAGGAGAAAACATCGGGTAAGAAATCTAAATTATAGGAAGAAAACCAGAGTGCCAATAGTTTAGTAAGCAAAAGTAGTTCTTTACTTGTTTCTTGTTTCACCCTTTTCCCCACTTTTTGTCTCGTAAATAAGACAAAGTTAATTGGTTTTGACTGAATATGATATAAGTTGAGTTTAATACACGTACCTCTGCTTATGTAATACTGTGTAGCTGTGCTAGGAATACTTCACTCTTTTTGAGTAAGATAAATTATGGTGCACTACAGCAGAGTCTTACGCATATTACATACGTGGTGACGCACATCCCTGACATTTCTAACGCTCTCACTTATTGAGCGCCAAATCTCACGCAGAGTGAGATCGGAATTGTTTAATTTCGAGAAATGTGAGTAAATATTTTAACTAAAATAATTTTTAAGATTTTCATCTCGGCACTTATAATTCAAAACACCATTTGCACAATAGAGCAGCATTTGTATCGTTCTATAAGTTTTGATGATGGTGTGGAGCATACGTGTATTATTATATACGTGCATGAATAAAGTTTGTAAAATAGCTTCCACGAGAATACTTTAAACTCTCTTTTCCTAATGTTTATGAAATAAATTTTCATTTTAATTAAAAATGTTTAAATTTAAAAATTTTTATGAAAGATATCATTTTATTGCAATTTTTCTAAATACGACTTTATTTACCAAAATTTATTTCATAATTAGGATAAGTGTACTTATGATTAAGTCAAAATACTTTTGAACATGTTTGAATCAAGATAAACATTAAACAACCAACCTGTATTTCACCTAATAATATTGTACCATTAATACAAAGAAAAATAGCAGAATGCAGTCAGATTTGTGATCATCAATTATTTTATGCCGTAATATTTGTGTTTTGTCAGTGGTATTTGGGGAATAATGTTTATTTTCTATTGATACGATGGTACCGCAGACAGAAAGTTTTCAAGGTATATCAATATGTTTGATACCATAAACAACTTTACATCTAGTTAGTTCAAACGTCTATACTGATTATTTGTTATGACCAATGTTAGACTAGACGATTCTTTAAATATGTTGTATTAGCGGATCAGCCCAAGACCCAGGACGTTCCCTTTATAGCACAATCCGTACCCTTTAAGTTGCTAACTTCCTTTGGGGCGAGAACAGTTTCGATCAGCATCTTGAATACTGAGCTATAAGGCGGGTAGTTCGTAAAACTAAAAAACAATATTTAACCCAGTACAGCATCTTGTAGACCAGATGAAACGCTTCGCAGATTTAGAGATATATCACCCGTGTTTGGCTAAAGATCCAAATATAGAATAATAATAATAATAATACTGTGTGGACTTATATAGCGCACGTATCCACCAACTAAGTGTTGCTCAGGGCGCATTCTTTTTTCCGTGCATTACACAACACACGGGACCTACGGCTTTACGTCCCATCCGAAGGACGAAGCAATTATGGTTAAGTACCTTGCTCAAGCACACAAGTGTCAGGACCGGGGCTCGAACTCACACCCTGCTGCTGGCAACACCAGAACTTGAGTTCGGTGCGCTAGACCGCTCGGCCACGAAAGAATTTTGAAGGATTAAAAAAAAAATATTCAGATGTCAGAAACTGTATAAATGCGATATTTAAAACGCGCTTGATTCTGATTGACAGCTGCGCTGGCCAATCGGAAGACTGCACATGCTCTCGTGAAAGCTGAGGAGTAAAACAGTGGGCCAACATTTTATTAATTTGATTTTTTATTGATTTTTTGTAATGGTACTAATCCTTAACGGATTTTTTCGTTCAATGTCTCAAGTGAAATTTTATAACATCCTTATCCCCCAACAATGGTAAATAAACATTTAAATATATTTTTACCGCCTAATCGGCCCAAACACGTGCGATATAAGGTAAGTTCTCGTGAGAGAACAATCAGAACACATTGATTCGTTTCTCCATGCTAAAATCTTTACTGATTTATTCTCATTGTCAATATTTATAAATCATCTTGAATCATCCCAATGAGGGCGAGAGCATTATTTCTGCTATACGGCTAGCTCCATGTCCTATGATAACCGTTTTCCATTTGTGTTCACTTTGTGAGAGTTACCCTTAATCAAGACTTTGTAGACTAGGCACGATATGATCCTGCTCCCCTCCTCACGGTTAACAATTAATACATTGATAATTCGTTATTACACTTAATTAATAGTAATGTTAGCAAGTTAATATGTTATAGGTCCTTTATACATATTAATGAGGAATAAAGCATAGGTGGAATGGGCGGGTAGGGGATATCGCCATCCTCCTGACCATTTACTAATGTCCTCGTTTGTGTTTGTCCCCTTGCTTGGCATTGTGCCCTCGTTTGATACGCTGGTTCGGCACTTTCAATAAAGTTGGCTCAATTTACTATGGGATGATACCAGTGCCGTCTTATCGCATGGGCACACTGGGCAGTTGCCCGGGGGACCCGCAATTTTAGGGGCCCCGAGATTCAATTTGAAAAATAAAAATTAATTAATTAAGGTTCATATTATTAAATAGCAGTGGTGTTAATGTGAAATCAGGGCCTCCTTGTATGCAAAATGAATGTTGGAACTGGGCCATCTGGCAAATTTCCCAGTTGAAAAACTTAATTTTAATGTGTTGGGGCGTGGGAGGTTAGGGGCCCCAGTACATTGCTTTGCCTGTGGGTGTGAGGGCTCAAATATTCTTAAGACGGCCCTGGATGATACCTTATGTCAATATTTCTACCCTGGACCTCGATCATGACATGAATTACTTTATGCACTGTTTACTTATAGGAAAATGGGTCCCTCCGCCAAACCTGTATAGCTGCCTATGAACAGAGTGTATAGCTGAGCAGCTAGAGGTCTACGTGCGAAATTGCTCGGTAACAGTGACTACATTTAGATTATCAGTAAATAGCACTGCCATGCCTTACGACCTTTGTTTGCAATTAAAACTGAAACCAGGTAGAATTAATCATTCCCAAAGTACTTTATTATGTGAATAAAGATATAGGCCTTCATAAAACAACTAAACTGAACAACATTGGTTATGTTGGTTAAACAGCTTCTACGAGTATGCCTACTCCCCTTGAATGAAGAAAGACATTCAACAACAGACATGTGAAAGTTTCAGCTTTCTGTTGTTAACGAAAAAAAGTAAAAATGTAGTTTGATTTTTAAATCAGCAAACAAAAATCTTCTAACGATGAATAAGTATAATGCTGTTAGAGAATAATAAAATTGGGAAATAATTTCACTAATTTGAGTAAAATAGTAGGAGGCTAATTCAGACAGAAACATGTCAGGTTTTATAGGTCTATAATGTTTGATACCATTATCAACTTTACATTGTTAGTTATTTGTGGATAATGTTTTCAAGATTTGTTATTAGGCTACCTAAAAATGCTTCCTTTGAATAAGATTTTGTTGAGGATCAGCACAAGATATACTGAACGTTTTTACACGTTATATTATTGAACTTTAAACACTTTTGGTTATTCCAAAAATCCATGATCGAAATATGATTCAATACCTTGAAGTGATTTAAAGCTGGTGATATAATTATACAAATATTGAGTGTCTAATACAGTACAATCTGAAGAATACTATCACGAGTAAACAGAATGATTTTTTTAATGATTAAACAAGCCTAAAATCATTTGATCCAGATATGTCCATGTCTGCACCAAAGCTTCTAATTCACCTCGGCCGTCTGTCGGTAAAAGTGTGTGTCTCATAATTAGAACATTTTTGACTGTATAAAAGTGATATTTAAAACGCGCTTGATTCTGATTGACAACTGCGCTGGCCAATCAGAAGACTGCACACCTTCTCGTGAAAGCTGAGGATTAACAGTGCACCAACATTTGTATTAATTTTATTTTTTATTCACTTTTCTACTGGTGCTAATCCTTAAAATATGTTTTGTTCAATGTCTCAAATGAAATCTTATAACATCCTTAACCCCCAACGATGGTAAATAAACATTTAAATATATTTCTCCCGCCTAATCGGCCCAAACACGTGCGATATAAGTTAAGTTCTCGTAAGCGAACAATCAGAACACATTGATTCGTTTCTCCATGCTAAAATCTTTACTGATGCATCCTCATTGTCAATATTTATAAATCATCTTGAATCATCCCAAGGAGGGCGAGAGCATTATTTCTGCTATACGGCTAGCTCCATGTCCTATGATAACCATTTTCCATTTGTGTTCACTTTGTGAGAGTTACCCTTAATCAAGACTTTGTAGACTAGGCACGATATGATCCTGCTCCCCTCCTCACGAGTAACAATTAATACATTGATAATTCCTTATTACACTTAATTAATAGTAATGTTAGCAAGTTATTATGTTATAGGTCCTTTATATACATATTAATGAGGAATAAAGCATAAGTGGAATGGGCGGGTAGGGGGTATCGCCATGCCTGACCATTTACTAATGTCCTCGTTTGTGTTTGTCCTCTTGTTTTGGCATTGTGCCCTCGTTTGATACTCTGGATCGGCGCTTGCAATAAAGTTAGATTAATTACGTCTGCATTTATTAACATTCTCTATCTCTTTGAGAAAGAACCTGCTAGGTTCGAAACGTAAGGCCAATAACATTCGTTTAATAATCTCGAGTTCAATTAAACCTTGTAAATAATATTATATAAAGAAACTGAAATTCATTGTTAATATCAATCCTGTCTTCGTTGCCCTGTCATTTGTCTGAATATTTTGAGGACCACCACTATAGTTTTATACACAAGTTATTCAAGCGGAGAAAAGGTGGTGACATATTCCAATGTCAAACATTTGAAAGTATCATACAAGAATCTGAGTATTCCTTTCGGTCATATTGCATAACAAATTTGTTTCCCTTTGGAACAGTGGCGTAGCCAGGATTTTCGGAGTGGGGAGGGCAAACATTTTTGGGGGTGAATATACCGACACTATTTAGCCAACAAGTGGGGTGGCTGCTGTCCCTTTGCTACGCCACTGTCTTGTAAAATCTCCACGTCATTCTTTCACCTTTTCCTTAAGTTTTACTTTCTTTCCTTGTTCGTTCGTTCATTTGTTTGTTTGTTTTGCGGAGGTGGGTGTTGCCTGCAATTTCCTGACGCGCAAGGCATGTCATATAAGATAGTTTTGAAAGGAATTTGTCCTATAATTTCATACCCGAGCCTGAGAATTTAATGAAAAAATTAACAAATGAATGCCAATTGATGGAATTGAATGAACCGCTTGCGAATGGTTGTCATAAATTGAATAAATTATGCCACACTTTCAATTAGAACGTACCGGATACTTATTTTGGCGATGGGTTAAATGAAAGTTAAATAAATGGGTTAGATGAGTTGGGTATTACATTGACCCAGACCCAGGACGTTCCCTTTATAGCACAATCCGTACCCTTTAAGTTGCTAACTTCCTTTGGGGCGAGAACAGTTTCGATCAGCATCTTGAATACTGAGCTATAAGGCGGGTAGTTCGTAAAACTAAAAAACAATATTTAACCCAGTACAGCATCTTGTAGCCCAGATGAAACGCTTCGCAGATTTAGAGATATATCACCCGTGTTTGGCTAAAGATCCAAATATAGAATAATAATAATAATAATAATGTGTGGACTTATATAGCGCACGTATCCACCAACTAAGTGGTGCTCAAGGCGCATTCTTTTTTACGTGCATTACACAACACACGGGACCCACGGCTTTACGTCCCATCCGAAGGACGAAGCAATTATGGTTAAGTACCTTGCTCAAGGACACAAGTGTCAGGACCGGGGCTCGAACTCACACCCTGCTGCTGGCAACACCAGAACTTGAGTTCGGTGCGCTAGACCGCTCGGCCACGAAATAATTTTGAAGGATTAAAAAAAAAAAATCAGATGTCAGAAACTGTATAAATGCGATATTTAAAACGCGCTTGATTCTGATTGACAGCTGCGCTGGCCAATCGGAAGACTGCACATGCTCTCGTGAAAGCTGAGGAGTAAAACAGTGGGCCAACATTTTATTAATTTGATTTTTTATTGATTTGTTGTAATGGTACTAATCCTTAACGGATTTTTTCGTTCAATGTCTCAAGTGAAATTTTATAACATCCTTATCCCCCAACAATGGTAAATAAACATTTAAATATATTGTTACCGCCTAATCGGCCCAAACACGTGCGATATAAGGTAAGTTCTCGTGAGAGAACAATCAGAACACATTGATTCGTTTCTCCATGCTAAAATCTTTACTGATTTATTCTCATTGTCAATATTTATAAATCATCTTGAATCATCCCAATGAGGGCGAGAGCATTATTTCTGCTATACGGCTAGCTCCATGTCCTATGATAACCATTTTCCCTGTGTGTTCACTTTGTGAGAGTTACCCTTAATCAAGACCTTGTAGACTAGGCACGATATGATCCTGCTCCCCTCCTCACGGTTAACAATTAATACATTGATAATTCCTTATTACACTTAATTAATAGTAATGTTAGCAAGTTAATATGTTATAGGTCCTTTATACATATTAATGAGGAATAAAGCATAGGAGGAATGGGCGGGTAGGGGGTATCGCCATGCCTGACCATTTACTAATGTCCTCGTTTGTGTTTGTCCCCTTGCTTGGCATTGTGCCCTCGTTTGATACGCTGGTTCGGCACTTTCAATAAAGTTGGCTCAATTTACTATGGGATGATACCAGTGCCGTCTTATCGCATGGGCACACTGGGCAGTTGCCCGGGGGACCCGCGATTTTGAGGCCCCAGATTCAATTTGAAAATAAAATTAATTAATTAAGGTTCATATTATTAAATAGCAGTGGTGTTAATGTGAAATCAGGGCCTCCTTGTATGCAAAATGAATGTTGGATCTGGACCATCTGGCAATGTTCCCAGTTAATAAACTTAATTTTAATGTGTTGGGGCGTGGGAGGTTAGGGGCCCCAGTACATTGCTTTGCCTGTGGGGGTGGGGGGGGGGGGCTCAAATATTCTTAAGACGGCCCTGGATGATACCTTATGTCAATATTTCTACCCTGGACCTCGATCATGACATGAATTACTTTATGCACTGTTTACGTATAGGAAAATGGGTCCCTCCGCCAAACCTGTATAGCTGCCTATGAACAGAATGTATAGCTGAGCAGCTAGAGGTCTACGATGCGAAAGTGCTCGGTAACAGTGACTACATTTAGATTATCAGTAAATAGCACTGCCATGCCTTACGACCTTTGTTTGCAATTAAAACTGAAACCAGGTAGAATTAATCATTCCCAAAGTACTTTATTATGTGAATAAAGATATAGGCCTTCATAAAACAACTAAACTGAACAACATTGGTTATGTTGGTAAAACAGCTTCTACAGTATGCCTACTCCCTTGAATGAAGAAAAGACATTCAACAACAGACATGTGAAAGTTTCAGCTTTGTGTTGTTAACGAGAAAAAAGTAAAAATGTAGTTTGATTTTTAAATCAGCAAACAAAAATCTTCTAACGATGAATAAGTATAATGCTGTTAGAGAATAATAAAATTGGGAAATAATTTCACTAATTTGAGTAAAATAGTAGGAGGCTAATTCAGACAGAAACATGTCAGGTTTTATAGGTCTATAATGTTTGATACCATTATCAACTTTACATTGTTAGTTATTTGTGGATAATGTTTTCAAGATTTGTTATTAGGCTACCTAAAAATGCTTCCTTTGAATAAGATTTTCATGAGGATCAACACAAGATATACTGAACGTTTTTACACGTTATATTATTGAACTTTAAACACTTTTGGTTATTCCAAAAATCCATGATCGAAATATGATTCAATACCTTGAAGTGATTTAAAGCTGGTGATATAATTATACAAATATTGAGTGTCAAATACAGTACAATTCTGAAGAATACTATCACGAGTAAACAGAATGATTTTGTTTAATGATTAAACAGGCCTAAAGTCATTTGATCCAGATATGCTCATGTCTGCACCAAAGCTTCTAATTCACCTCGGCCGTCTGTCCGTAAAAGGGTGTATCTCATAATTAGAACATTTTGACTGTATATAAAGTGATATTTAAACGATTGATTCTGATTGACAACTGCGCTGGCCAATCAGAAGACTGCACACCTTCTCGTGAAAGCTGAGGATTAACAGTGGGCCAACATTTGTATTAATTTAATTTTTATTCACTTTTCTACTGGTGCTAATCCTTAAAATATTTTTTCGTTCAATGTCTCAAATGAAATCTTATAACATCCTTAACCCCCAACGATGGTAAATAAACATTTAAATATATTTCTCCCGCCTAATCGGCCCAAACACGTGCGATATAAGTTAAGTTCTCGTAAGCGAACAATCAGAACACATTGATTCGTTTCTCCATGCTAAAATCTTTACTGATTCATCCTCATTGTCAATATTTATAAATCATCTTGAATCATCCCAATGAGGGCGAGAGCATTATTTCTGCTATACGGCTAGCTCAATGTCCTATGATAACCATTTTCCATTTGTGTTCACTTTGTGAGAGTTACCCTTATTTCAAGACTTTGTAGACTAGGCACGATATGATCCTGCTCCCCTCCTCACGAGTAACAATTAATACATTGATAATTCCTTATTACACTTAATTAATAGTAATGTTAGCAAGTTAATATGTTATAGGTCCTTTATACATATTAATGAGGAATAAAGCATAAGTGGAATGGGCGGGTAGAGGTATCGCCATGCCTGACCATTTACTAATGTCCTCGTTTGTGTTTGTCCTCTTGTTTGGCATTGTGCCCTCGTTTGATACTCTGGATCGGCGCTTGCAATAAAGTTAGATTAATTACGTCTGCATTTATTAACATTCTCTATCTCTTTGAGAAAGAACCTGCTAGGTTCGAAACGTAAGGCAATAACATTCGTTTAATAATCTCGAGTTCAATTAAACCTTGTAAATAATATTATATAAAGAAACCGAAATTCATTGTTAATATCAATCCTGTCTTCGTTGCCCTGTCATTTGTCTAAATATTTTAAGGACCACCACTATAGTTTTATACACAAGTTATTCAAGCGGAGAAAAAGGTGGTGACATATTCCAATGTCAAACATTTGAAAGTATCATACAAGAATCTGAGTATTCCTTTCGGTCATATTGCATAACAAATTTGTTTCCCTTTGGAACAGTGGCGTAGCCAGGATTTTCAGGAGTGGGAGGGCAAACATTTTTGGGGGTGAATATACCGACACTATTTAGCCAACAAGTGGGGGTGGCTGCCCGTCCCCTTTTGCTACGCCACTGTCTTGTAAAATCTCCACGTCATTCTTTCACCTTTTCCCTTAAGTTTTACTTTCTTTCCTTGTTCGTTCGTTCATTTGTTTGTTTGTTTTTTGCGGAGGTGGGTGTTGCCTGCAATTTCCTGACGCGCAAGGCATGTCATATAAGATAGTTTTGAAAGGAATTTGTCCTATAATTTCATACCCGAGCCTGAGAATTTAATGAAAAAATTAACAAATGAATGCCAATTGATGGAATTGAATGAACCGCTTGCGAATGGTTGTCATAAATTGAATAAATTATGCCACACTTTCAATTAGAACGTACCGTAGATACTTATTTTGGCGATGGGTTAAATGATAGTTAAATAAATGGGTTAGATGAGTTGGGTATTACATTGAATGAAAAAAGGTTTCAAATTCGCCGGGAAAACCTATACTATGATTTTGTTTAATATTATGTCAATTCAACACTTATTTTTGAGACTGTTCGTTATTTAAAAAAATAAAATAAATAAAAAATGGGGTTAAGATTAAGAAATTATTTTCTACATCATTTGTTGGAAATAAGTAATTGTATTTTGTTTACTGCAAGAAAAAATGTTTTGACGAACAGTTTCCCATATTGAGAAAATTTTTGATATGACACGGACCTCATTCCCTTCTCACTTCTAAGTATATAGCGATCTACCCCCATGTATTTGTGTAAGAATTTTGGGCATGTTGTGATTTGAAGAGATGTCGAAGAGAGCACTCTTTGTGGACTTGCCTTACGTTATCAGAAATCAGGGAATGCACTTATCCCTCTTTTGGAACCAAACAAATTAAATCAAATGACTGTACTACTTATCGAGCTCGTTTGGAATAAAACATACTGTCATATACTTTCCAGTTTGGAAATAAGTTCATATACTGAAAAATGTTGGTAGTATTATAAATACCCTGGTACTCTACACGAGCCCTGGTAACATTATTTCGATAGACATTCAAGCTACGTGGCAGCTCAACGTGGGGTATGAGTGATGCAAAGTCTACTTACAATTATAATAGCTTTACATGTAGGACTTTAATCAAGTGGCATGGGTTATCTTGTTGTGACTTTCGTGACAACAACCAGCAAAGCTGAAGCTGACTTAGTTTTCTTCTAATTAATAATGTAAGCAGTGACGACACAAACACACGTGATTTGTCTATGTACACAATAAATGTATAGGCTACGCCCCACACAATGATATAATCTCGGTATCTTATAGCCTCCATCCATTGGTAATGGAGTTGTTCGTTCTGCGTTGCTAATTTACTCACCACTAAAAC
>CM055825.1:27367478-27425347 GCA_029582265.1 Zoroaster sp. YZ-2022 | reverse complement strand
GCTTATACAAAGTTTTGTCCACCATATATCAGTTTATAATTCAACTATCTTTAAATAATTATTAAACCCCTTGCTACTGCAACAAAATTAAAACATTTCATTGTCGACCTTCCTTTATATTTCAGCTTTTACTTTTATATTTATTAGCCCACTCTACTATTGCTACTACTTCAGTGGAAAGTTGCTAAACAGGTCAAAACCAATCACCTGCCTATTTTAACTATTGACCTAAATGTGCACACAAGATATTTTGACAAGTTTTATTGTCATTTTGACCATCCTAAACAATACCAGACAATGCTTTTACCAATCAAAAATATCAACTCATTTTGTGTATATGTATTATACTACGTAACGTTTAACAATGTTTGACTTTTAAATGCTAGATATACATTGTGAAATATATCAACATTTTTGACTGATTGCCCTTACTGCAATACTAGGAGGTTTGTGTGCAATAACTATATTTGATTTAAAACTATATTATGACTTTGACTACACAAAAAAAAAAAATCATTAATGGTAGTAATTTAAATGTTTATAAGTATATTCCATTTTATATTTAAAATTTTAATTTTATATTTATTAGTACTATATCAAACATTTCCTTTAAACTTTATTATGACTTTGACTGCACAACACAAGTTCTCTCAATAATTGTAGTCATTTCAACATTTCTCATTGTGTTTCCTTTTTATATTTAAGCTTTTACTTTTATATTTATTAGCCCTCCTACTATTGCTACATTTCAGTGGAAAGTTGCTAAACAGGTCCAAAACCAATCACCTGCCTATTTTTAACCTTTTCGATCCCACGGGCTCTAAAAAGAGCCTTTGTTGTGATGCAACTTCCTTCCCGTGGGCTCTAAAAGGTGCCGGGAATCGGCATGCCCTTGACGACCACGGCTATGACTTCAAATCACCACCTGAAAATGCTTGAGTGGTTTTGGGGTTGGCGCCCTCTATTGACAGGAATGCAGTGTATAAAAGTTTATGAAAAGAAAAAGTGCGTCACTTTTGCGGTTTTGGTGCTAGCGTCCAGTTGAATTTAGTTGCAATCATGCGGATGGAAACGGACATAATGATAGCTTTTGGCTGAGATTTTGTGGCAGACAGTGGCTCAGAATCAGATGACGAAAGTAATGGATGACGACAACGACGACGTTAGCGAACTTGAAGAGAAAGAGCCAAAAATCACAGTAAAAATGAATAACTAATATTAACGTTACTCTTCCCTGGCCCAATGGCAATGGCAAATACCAACGTAATTCACTTATTTTCCTGAGGCTATATAGCGTAAACTAAGCGTTAGAACTGTTGGAGTTGGAGTAATGTAAATTTAGAAAATGGATCCCTTTTAATAGGATTGACCAAACTCCCCACCCCTGGACTGGGTCAAAAACGTCAAGTGAAAATGTACAATTATTAGTAGTTTTATTTGGGGTAATATTTGTATTCATTGAAACAGCAAGTTGATGTATAGATATAGCATAGAAATTTTAACATTTACCTACAGCTGGTCACGTGCTGTTATGAGCATTAACAGGCTGAAAATGCACTCTTGGTCTCAAGCTTCCAAAAGAATAGCCTTGTATTCGAAAGGCCCTCATAAGTCGTATTATGCAAGAAGTTGGGGAATTCACATTCACAATCCCACATTAAAACGAAAATTTATCGATAACGAGTTTTGGAGAGTGGATGGAATCTATAACCCCATATTTTTTTCTCAACACAATATTCATTTTGCATGACCCCCGTGGCCTAGCTGTGCACATGCAGCCAAAAAGGTAGCATTGAGATATTGTATTTACAAATGTATGATCGAGATTAATCCTCCTTTGCCTTGTTTTTTCTGTTGCAGCCGACCTACCAAGGTGATAGCCGACCTGAGATCAAGGAGGACGACAGGAAAGTTAGATTTCCGATCTGGTTGGGAACGACGAGACCATTACGAGTGGGGTCAATGGGACTGTGCAGTTCGCACTGGAAATTCGGGCCCCACCGGCGACTTGCCACACACTGTCGGCAGTAGAGATCTTCAAGCCGTATTTTTGTCAACTTGTGTGGAATATGCTCGTCGATCGACTAATCGCTATGCGCAGCAAACAATGAGAATCAATTCCTGATGAACAATTGTCATCCTAAGTAATCCTACACCCAACCAACATTCCAGAAATGATGGCATTTGTGGCACTTCTCATTGCATATGGGCATAAACAAATCCTTCTCAATACAAGATGTACTGAATTCGACATCTGAAATTCTTCACATCCCATTCTATCCGGGTCGATCATGTCCCGTAATCGGTTCAGTTCCAATTCTTCGTTCCTCCACATCTCAAATAACCAAATTCCTCGTAGAGCCTTGGCTAAACGGGACAAACTTTCCAAAGTTCGGCTCCTTGATAGAAGTCCTCGTCCAGAAGTTTCTCAACCTTGTATAACCCTCAGCGCGAATCTGTCTCCAGACGAGAGTATGTTGAAATTAAGGGACGCTTGAGTTCTTGTTCAGTACATGCCTCAACAAACCTATCAAACGGGGTATTAAAGCTCCCTTCTCCCTGAACGAGTCCAAAACAGGATACACGTGCTTGGAAACTGTACAGTGAGGAGCCGACGACGAGACACCCAAACTGTTTGTGATGCAGACGTAGATTTCTTAATTCATCAGACTGCCATCCACCAAACCCAACAGTTGCAGGAAAAGTCGTCATTGATCTGGTCCATGGACTTGAGAATAAGGGACACATCAATATATTGTGATAATTACTATACTAGCTCCAGCTCTTGTAGCTAAATCTTGCTAAACTAGGATTCGGATGTTGCCAGGAACTGTTCGTTACACTACACATGTGGAACCTACCCAGGCCGCAAACCCAAACTGAAACCATAAAATGAAGAAAGGAGATGACCCATTTTTTCGGGTGAAAGGGGCAATTATTGTATCGTTTGGCAAAGACAAAAAATCTGTAACACTTTTTAACTTAATGTAGCAAACATTTGTCCAAAAAAGCCAAATTCGGTTGTAATAAAAGCACAAGTGGGATTTTGTGATGTTATGAAGCCCAATTTGTATTGAAGATTACAACAAAAACATGGGTGGAACTGATCTTGCCAACCAATGTTTTCAGTACTACAATCATACACACAGAAGCTTGAAGATGGTGGAAAAGAGTTTTTTTCCATATGCTGAATAACATCTGTATTGTCAATAGCAGAGTAATATTCACTCAGCATAGCAGGGAACAATTTGAAATGTCAGTAATCTTGATTTTCGTATAGGGATTGTACAGGAGCTTGCTGTTGGGTTGGGAACGTAACGCAACAAGTCCAATTGAGATACCATATTCCTAGTTGGAGTTGACAGGGCAACAGCACTATCCTGTGCAAAACCCCCCAATGGAAAGAAACGCGACTGCATTGTTTGCAGTGCAACCGAAAATTAGGCAGGCGAAAACAAACAAAGATGATCTGTAAACAATGTGCACACAATCTTGTGCATAGTTCCTTCTTGCTTTTGAGAAATACCATCATCACTTGGATTGTAAATCTATATTATTGCCTCTCAAAACCCCCCCTGTTCAATGTTGGGAATGGTCGGACAAGCCGCAGATTACAGTCCAAAACCAGCAACATTGAATTGAGGTGGGGGTGAAGTGGTATTAACATGGATTGTGATGTATTTACACTGAATACAAGTAAACTGGTTCATTTCAAAGTAGATAACCAAATAAAATCCCAAAATCTCATCCAAGTTGTTTTCACATGGAAAAAATTCTTATACCTGTACCGTATTTGCATGAAATATCACCCATTTGTATATTACTTTTTACTTTAGGTGGTAAATACTGATCCCAAATATTTTAATTGTTTTGCTTTTACACTTTAAAAAATCTGTAGATTAGTCCAATCCAAGCATTGAATTGGGGGAAGTGGGTGTTATGGATTGTGATGTATTCTTATACCTGTACCGTATGTTGCATGAAATATCACCCATTTGTATTACTTACTTTAGTGTAAAATACTGATCCAAATATTTAATTGTTTTGCTTTTACACCTCTTAAACAATCTGCAGATTAGTCCAAACCCAACATTGAATTGGGGGGTGTTAGTATGGATTGTGATGTATTCACACCGAATACAAGTAAATGGTTCATTTTCCAAGTAGATAACCAAAAAAATCCCCCAAAATCTCATCCAAGTTTTGTTTTCCCATGGAAAAAAATCTTATACCTGTACCGTATTTGCATGAAATATCACCCAGTTGTAGTACTTTGCTTTAGTGTAAATACTGATCCAAATATTTAGCTTTGCACAATGTTTTCCTCTCTTTGTATACTCATTTTACATACAAATGAGAAAGTAAAAATGTCTATTCCTGCCGTGTGAGGGCGCACTTCAATGAAATTGAAAAATCACTGGTGCTGAAGTGACATTGGGCTCCTAATTACTGTGGTAAAGAAGGCAATCTCTGCCATAACTGGCTGGTAATGAAAGGTTAACTATTGACCTAAATGTGCACACAGGGCCATTTTGACAAGTTTTATTGTCATTTTGACCATCCTAAACAATACCAGACAATGCTTTACCAATCAAAACTATCGACTCATTTTGGCCTGTAAATGTACTTACTACATGTAACGTTTAACAATGTTTGACTTTTAAATGCACTAGATATACATTGGCAGTATATCAACATTTTGACTGATTTTAACCCTTGCAATACTAGGAGGTTTAGTATGCAATAACTATTTGATTTAAAACTATATTATGCCTTTGACTACACAACAACAACAAATCATTAATGGTAGTCATTTCAATGTTTCTCAGTATATTCCATTTTATATTTAAACTTTTAATTTTATATTTATTAGTAAGTATATCCAACATTTCCTTTTAAACTTTATTATGACTTTGACTGCGCAACACAAGTTCTCAATAATTGTAGTCATTTCAACATTTCTCATTGTGTTCCTTTTTATTTAAGCTTTTACTTTTATATTTATTAGCCCTCCTACTATTGCTACACTTCAGTGGAAAGTTGCTAAACAGGTCAAAACCAATCACCTGCTATTTTAACTATTGACCTAAATGTGCACAGGGCCATTTGACAAGTTTTTATTGTCATTTTGACCATCCTAAACAATACCAGACAATGCTTTTACCAATCAAAAACTATCAACTCATTTTTGGCCTGTAAATGTACTTACTACATGTAACGTTTAACAATGTTTGACTTTTAAATGCACTAGATATACATTGGCAAGTATATCAACATTTTGACTGATTTTAACCCCTTGCAATACTAGGAGGGGTTAGTATGCAATAACTATATTTGATTTAAAACTATATTATGACTTTGACTACACAAAAAAAAAATTCATTAATGGTAGTCATTTCAATGTTTCTCAGTATATTCCATTTTATATTTAAACTTTTAATGTTATATTTTTAGTAAGTATATCCAACATTTGCTTTTAAACTTTATTATGACTTTGACTGCAAATACAATTTCTCAATAATTGTAGTCATTTCAACATTTCATTGTGTTCCTTTTTATATTTAAGCTTACTTTTATTTATTAGCCTCCTACTATTGCTACACTTCAGTGGAAAGTTGCTAAACAGGTCAAACCAATCACCTGCCTATTTTAACTATTGACCTAAATGCACACAGGGCCATTTTGACAAGTTTTTATTGTCATTTTGACCATCCTAAATAATAATTTCAGACAACAAGCTTTTACCAATCAAAAAACTCATCAACTCATTTCGGCCTATAAATGTACTTACTACATGTAACGTTTAACAATGTTTGGACTTTTAAATGCACTAGATATACATTGGCAAGTATATCAACATTTGACTGACTGGATTTTTAACCCTTGCATAATACTTAGGAGGGTTAGTATGCACTAACTATATTTGATTTAAAAACTATATTATGAGACTTTGACTCACACAACAAAAAAATTTCAATGTTTCTCCCGTATATTCCATTTTATATTTAAACTTTTAATTTTATATTTATTTAGTAAGTATATCCAACATTTGCTTTTCTTTAAACTTTATTATGACTGACTGCGTAACACAATACAATTTCTCAATAATTGTTGTCTAATATTTCAACATTTTTCATTGTGTTCCTTTTATATATTATTTAAGCTTACTTATTTTACTATTTATTAGCCCCCTCCTACTATTGCTTACACTTCAGTGGAAAGTTACAACAACAGGTCAAAACCAATCACCTGCCTATTTTAACTATTGACCTAAATAAAATGCACAGGCCATTTTTGACAAGTTTTATTGTGTCATTTTGACCACATCCTAAAACAATACTGCCAGGACAATGCTTTTTACCATCAATCAAAAACTATCAACTCATTTTTTGGCCTGTAAATGTACTTTACTACATGTAAACGTTTCTAACAATAATGTTTGACTTTAAATGCACTAGATAGTTACATTGGCAAGTATGTACTTCAACATTTTGACTGATTTTTTGACCTTTCAGTACAAGGTTAGTAACAATACCTATATTTGATTTTAAACCATATAACTTGACTAAACACAAAAAAAATTCAATAATGGTAGTCATACTTCAATGTTTCTCAGTGTATTCATTTTTATATTTAAACTTTTATATTTATTAGTAAGCAAATACCTATATTTGATTTTTAAACTTTATTATGACTTCTTAACTACACAACACAAATATTTCAATAATGCAGTAGTAATAAAAATATTAACACCACAATAATTTTCCCTTCCTTATTTGCTTATTCCTCCACCTCTTGTATCACCTTCTTTGCCTCAATAATTAATCACCTTGTAAACTGTATTTATAATACCTGCACTTTAAATGAAGGAACATTTTCTAAAGCTTAATGTTGATAACACTGAATCTGTTATTCGATTCTTACCAACTATCTCAGATTTCTATTCCAAGATATTACTGGTGACTCTTATGTGCAATCTTCAAAACAAAGAACCTGGGGTTATTTTGTAATTCAAATGTGACATCTAAAACCCTATATATTTCAAATAAGTTACTCGCATCGCAAAAGATTTCTCACCCTTAGAAACATTGGAAAATCACACAAATGTTTTAATTTGGGACAACAGGAACAAATTGTTCATTCCTTCATAACATCTCATCTTTGATGATAATAGGCACATTCACTTACCTTTATGCACTTAACGACAACTTCAAACACTCACCGCACATATAACTCAATAAAAAATCATGTCATATCACCCCCATCCTGAAAGATCTCCATTAATACCAATATTATATATTATTTAAAAAAAAATATTATTAAGTTCAGGGAGTAGTCCGATTCAGACCTTTATTCAAGGCAAGATTTTTTTTTAAATCTGGTTCCTTTTCTTTTACAATGACATCAAATATTTCCTCAAAACATGGGAATCCTTTTTCCCAAACTCCTTTTTCCTACCCTCACTGGACCAATTTGACACACATTAGGCAGGGGAAAATATAAAACATAGCCTATGCGTGAACTATTTAATTACCTGCGCAAAAACCCATTACAATGTACAGTTTCCTAAGAATGACCGAAAAGGGCGCTATTTTCATGTCATAGTTCAAATGAAAATATCTCGCCAAACTACAAGTTTTGTGGGAGTGTGATTATATATTAGAATTTACATGTAATTATATATTAAACTGTTTCTACGCTCACATGCTTGATATGCGTCACGAAACTCAATTTCTGGAATGCATTTCATTGCACGCTCCATATCCATGGTCTAATAGTTTGAAGTCGTAAGTCACATGCTGAACTTTGAACTCCATAGCCGTAGTCTCACTGTCAAGTCACACTTGGCACCACGGATGCAAGTTTTATCATGAAACTTCTTTCTGACAAGAAAACCATATTTACCAAGTTCCAAACTTAATTAATGTACTTTTTAAACAACTTTAGGTAATGACTGTCCTAACATGATGAACAACCAAACACCTTTTGAGAAAGAAACAAGCATTCTACTCACTAGGACTAACATGCTCAGTGCAAGTTTTTGCGCAATTAACTATTGAAGAACCTTTTCAACCTTTGTAACATTAGATTTTTATGGGAATGTGTAAGTGAATGAGGAATTGTACTGCAGAAAAAAATAGGGGTCATTGCCTGGCTTGACTCCATTCCTGCAATGTCTCCCTCATTTTAGCTGTAATAATGAGCGCCTCTATTAAGGATTAGATTTCTTTAAATGTTGTTTATCATAACTGGGAGAAAGACAATAATCTGATAATAAAAAGCTCTTTAATTCATAGTACACTTAAAATATGCTCTCTATTTCTGCTCAAATAATAAATCCTTGTACCAATGTTAACATTTTAGATTTATTTTATATTTTTAAACAACTTTAGGGTGATGACAATTCATACATGAACCTCTGAACACCCTTGAGTTTGTTTCTTTTAACAAAACTCTATACCTCTAGTTATTATTATTATTATTATCGTGAGAAATTATTCTGACTAATTTTGTTTGTGAAAAACGTAAACAAAGAAAACAAAACAATTAAGTTATTTAAGAATTAATGACCATGAATCATCACGGTCGTGATCCATATCCACATTAGAATGCACACACACAAATCTAAAATGTTTTTTTGTACGTCATTATTTTCGAAATAAGCTTTCTCACAGGTTGATTTGTGGACATTCCCTTCCTACGTCTAGACTCCCCTTCTGTCTAGATTCTCCTTCTACGTCCATAGATTCCCCTTCTACGTCTAGATTCCTCTACGTATGATTCCCCTTCTACGTATAGATTCCCCTTCTACGTATAGATTCCCCTTCCACGTATAGATGCATTTAAATACATTTACCAAACGTAATTACTCACTTTAGGAAAAGAAATGCTTGAGTAGTGAGAAGTGGATACAGATACGTTGAAGCCAAATCACTGGGCTCAAGAAATTTATATTTTAAAATATGTGTATAATGTTTTTAAATACTGTATTGTAATTCAACCCTTTCTGATGGTTACAATAAAGGATCCTAAAAATAATAAATACAAAATATTAAAAATTATTGTCATTTGTAAATGATAGAGTGAGAGAAGTTTGATTTATGTTTCTGGAACATAAAACTAGTCTACTAAGCATTTTGAACCAATTGCAGCAACCTTCAAAATAATCATGACCAATGTTATGAGTGGTCCATTAAATGCCTAAAATACATGTTTAATCCTATTGTATTTTAATTTATATGTATTCTTAATTTCTTATATGTATAATGTTAATTTATAAGAGAAATATATCTGAATAATTTGTCGATCAGGTCAATAACTGACAACAGATGGTATGGCCTGATGCTATAAGTATGGCAAGACTATTATCAATTATGTATGCAGATCACCATTACGCATTTATTCGCCCGTGAACATTAATAATTATCAATTTCTTTGAGTTATTTTTGTGACGTTGTACATCGCATGGGCGTGCGTGACAGTGGCTTTAACCACGTCCGGCAACAGTATGTAGCTGATTTGTTGGCACATTGTTTAATGGGGTCCAGCTATTATTAATGATCCTTGTTAGCATGTCCTTTTATCGTAAACAATGTCAGAAGAAGCGGAGAGCCTAAGTGTAATTGAAATTTTGTCCTAATAGCCGGAAATATAAAACAATCAAATATTTATACTCCAAATTAATTTTCAATCTAAATTTTAAATTTCCCAAAGAAAGGAATTTGTATTTGTACATTTCTGTATAATCCCTCCACCTACAGCAGCAATTTACGCCACCTATTACGTATTTTTTCATTGTATTTTTCATTCCCCAAATGATCAAATATTTGTACAATCAAATTTATTATTTTCAATCAAATTTTTAAATTTCCCAAATCTAAACTCGAGAAGGGAGTTTTGGATGGCTGATCATTGTTAAAATTGGAACGATAATCCCTCTAACTTCTAAAAATTTACGCCACTAGTACGTTTTTTTGTTTTTTTTTGTTTTTTGTTTTTTTTGTTTTGTTTTGTTTGTTTTGTTTTGGTTTTTTTTGGGTTTTTGGGTTTGGGTTTTGGGTTTTGGGTTTTGGGTTTTGGGTTTTGGTTTGGTTTCGTTGTTTTTGTTTGCGCGAAACAAACTAAAAATAATAAAAAAACCAAATTCAGTCTAGTTATTTCCCTTTGCTTTAAATTGGGTTTTTGTAAAAGACTTATTCATGCATTCAGCCCATTTATTTTAATATGGGGTGATGCGTCATGATGACATTACAAAAGGTTTTTGTTATTTTTCAGGAACGGATATTTTTTTTAGAATCATTCCTTTAAAAACCAAAAACCCGTCATTTTGACGTGTTTTAAAAACGACACGCCCCTTTTTGGTAAAACTATTTAAAATTTTGTCTGAAGTGCGGTCTTTTGCGGTTTGTTTTTAATTGCCCCTAAACCCTCCCGGGGTCAGCTTTTCTTATTTTTCAAAAATTATTCATTCCTGCTGGGGGGTCTTTGGGGGCCGGGGGGGAAGAAAAGTTTTTTGGAAGTAAATTCCCTACGGTGCCCATAAATAAATAAATGATTCAATATGTTGTACCCGCTAGGGGAAGTGCTCCCGTTTTTTAAACCAAAAATACATGTTTAAAAAAGCCCTCAAAACCACCAAGATCAAACAATTTTAGTGCCCCTGAATCTGGAAGACGGCCCCCCGCCCAACTCGCTCCCACAAAGAATCTACAATCTTATAAAGACTTGTTGGGACCTTCTTCACCTTGTCCATTTCTTCGTCCTTTTTCCCGTCAAGGGTTTTTTAAAATAAAAAATTGGGAAAAAGAACCATTCATTTAGAGGGGGGTTTGGGGAGATGGGAAAGTATATCAATAATTTTCCCTATTATACTATAGAGGGCCCTTCGAATTTAGCGCACTACTGAGCATCTTAATAAACAAGTTCTGCTTTCGAAAGGCCGTCCCCCAAACTCTAAAACATACATTTTTTAAACCTGTCCCAGCCCAAAACCATCGTTTTTTGGATGAAATCTGCGTGGGATGCGTCTGCGTGGGATCGCCGGGGGATCCCGTCTGCGTGGGATGCACGTCTGCGTGGGATCCCATCTGCGTGGGATGCACGTCTGCGGGGGATACTCCCTGGGATGCACGTCTGCGTGGGACACTCTGCGTGGGATGCGTCTGCAGGATGCACGTCTGCGTGGGATGCTCTGCACGGCCTCTGCGGGTACGTCTGCACGGATGCACATCTGCGTGGGATGCACCCGTGGGATGAAATCATGACATAAATTACTTTTACTTTTTTTAGAAATGGGTCCCCCCGCCAAAACCGAAAGCTTACTATAGGTGTATAGCCGAGCAGCGGGGGTCTCGTCCTTGCTCGGTAACAATGACCTTTAGTTTCGGTAAAAAACCCTGCCATGCCTTGACCTTTGTTTGAATTTTTAAAACTGAAACCATGAATTAATCTTTCCCCAAAGTCTTTATTTGAAAAAAGATGGGCCTTCAAAAACCTAAACTGAACAACATAAGTTGTTGGTAAAACAGCTTCTCAGTACCTACCCCCTTGAATGAAAGACATTCAACAGACATGTGAAATTTTCAGCTTTTTTGTTAACGAAAAAAAAGAAAAAAATCGGTTTGTTTTCTCGCAAAAAAAATCTTCTAACGGTGAATATGTTTTGTTGAATAAAAAAATTGGAAATAATTTCACTTTTAGTCAAATAGTTGGGGCTAATTCGACAAACATGTCAGGTTTTATAATGTTTGATACCATTATCAACTTTACATTTTTATTATTTGTGGATAATTTTTTCAAGATTTTTTTTCTACCTAAAATGTTTCCCTTTTGAATACGTTTTTGTTGGGGGACCCCAAAAATATACTGAACGTTTTACAAATTTATTGTTTCCTTTTTGGTTTTCAAAACCCGATCAAAAGTTCAATACCGGTGTTTTAAAAGCTGGTGATATCTTATACAAATATTGAGTGTCTAATACAGTACAATCTGAAGAATATTCCCGAGTAAACAGAATGTTTTTTTTAAATGATTAAACGGCCTAAAGTCATTTGATATAGATATTTTTCTCCGCTTCTAATTCCTCGGCCGTCTTCGGAAAGGGTTATCTCATAATTAAAAATTTTTTACTAAAAAGTGACTTTTAAAAACCTGATTCTGATTGACAACTGCGCTGGCCAATCAAGCCCACACCTTGGCGAGGATTAACGTGGAACATTTTATTAATTTTTTTTTTTATTACTTTTTACTGGTGCTAACCCTTTAAAAAAGTTTTTTTCGTTCAATGTCTCAAATAAAATCATAACACCCTTTAAACCCCCCCAACGATGGTAAAAAACCCATTTAAATATATTTTACCCAACCCCCAAACACGTCGATATAGTTAAGTTCTCTGAGAAACAATAAAACCGTGATTCTTTTCCCATCTAAAATCTTTACTGATTCATCCTCTTGTTTTTAAAATCATCTTAAATCATAATGGGGGCGGGGCTTTTTTCCCTTATGGCTATCCATGTCCTATAAAATTTTTCCTTTTGTTTCATTTTGGGAATTCCTATTAAAGACTTTGTAGACTAGGCCGGCACGATTGACCCTCCCCTCCTCACGGTAAAAATTTAAAACATTAATTTTTTATTACATTTAAATTTAAATAGTAATTTTAAAGTTAATGGCCCTTTTTAATAATTTAAAATGCACAAGTGGAATGGGCGGGTGGGGGGTATCCCCATCCTGATTTCAAGTCCTCTTTTGTGTTTGCCCTCTTGTTTGGCATTTCCCCTCTTTTGATACTCTGGTTCGGCCTTGCAATAAAGTTAGTTAATTACGTCCATTTTTTAAACATTCTCTATTTTTTAAAAAAGAACCCTGGTTAAAAAAATAGAATAACATTCGTTTTAATCTCGGTTCAATTAAAACCCTTGAAATATTACTGTAAAAAATTGTATAAAGAAACTGAAATTCATTGTTAATATCAATCCCTTCGTTGCCCCGTCATTTGTCGAATATTTTTTGGACCACCACTATAGTTTTTTAACCCAAGTTATTCAAGCGGAGAAAAATGGTGTCAAACATTTGAAAATTCAAGAATCTGGGGTTTTCCCTTTTGGTCTTTCTAACTTTGTTTCCCTTTGGAACAGTGGCGTAGCCAGGATTTTCGGTGGGGCGGGGGAAACTTTTTGCGGCCTGAGAATTTAATGAAAAAATTAACCAATGAATGCCAATTGATGGAATTGAATGAACCGCTTGCGAATGGTTGTCATAAATTGAATAAATTATGTCACACTTTCAATTAGAACGTATCGGATACTTATTTTGGCGATGGGTTAAATGAAAGTTAAATAAATGGGTTAGATGAGTTGGGTATTACATTGAATGAACAAAGGTTTCAAATTCGCCGGGAAATCCTATACTATGATTTTGTTTAACACTATGTCAAATCAACACTTATTTTTGAGACTGTTCGTTATTTAAAAAAATAAAATAAAAATGGGGTTAAGATTAATAAATTATTTTCTACATCATTTGTGGGAAATAAGTAATTGTATTTTGTTTACTGCAAGAAAAAATGTTTTGACGAACAGTTTCCCATATTGAGAAAATGTTTGATATGACACGGACCTCATGCTCTTCTCACTTCTAAGTATATAGCGATCTACCCCCATGTATTTGTGTAAGAATTTTGGGCATGTTGTGACTTGAAGAGATGTCGAAGAGATGTCGAAGAGAGCACTCTTTGTGGACTTGCCTTACGTTATCAGAAATCAGGGAATGCACTTATCCCTCTTTTGAAACCAAACAAATTAAATCAAATGATTGTACTACTTTTCGAGCTCGTTTGGAATAAAACATACTGTCATATACTTTCCAGTTTGGAAATAAGTTCATACTGAATTATAAATACCCAGGTACTCTACACGAGCCCTGGTAACATTATTTCGATAGACATTCAAGCTACGTGGCAGCTATACGTGGGGTATGAGTGATGCAAAGTCTACTTACAATTATAATAGCTTTACATGTAGGACTTTAATCAAGTGGCATTGGTTATCTTGTTATGACTTTCGTGACAACCAACAAAGTGCTGAAACTAGTTTTGCTTCTAATGCATTAATAATTCAACAGTGACGACACACGTGATTTGCCTACATATATACACAAGGAAATAATTCCGGTATCCTATAGCTTACACTAACTGATCATGGAGTTTAATGTTTATTCTGCGTTGCTTACCCACCACTAAAAACTGGAGGACAAAAATCTGTAAGTTTTACGAATAAAACCAAAGTGCTAATAATTCCGTATAAGCAAAAGTAGTTCTTTACTTGTATCTTGTTTCGCTTCTTGTTTGCACGTTTTGTCTCGTAAATAAATTAACAGAGTTAATTGGTTTTGAATGAAGATATAAGGTATATCAGAGTATAATATACACATAATAAAATTTCCATTTATGTATGTAACCTGTACTAGGAATACTTGACTCGAGTAAGATAATTCATGGTGCACTACAGCAGAGATGTTAAGTGAGCGTTAAGTGAGTTTGGAGTTGTTTAATAAAAATAAATAATAATGTGACAATAATAGCAGCATTTGTATCGTTCTAAACATTTCTGATGATGGTGTGGAACATACGTGCATACTATTGTATGGATCATAATATACGAGCATCCCTTGTATATAACAACTGCATACTACTATTTACCTTTGTTAAATTAATGAGGCAGCATGCATAAATTATAAACAAAGTGTTGCACCTGTTAGGAAAATTTGATTATTATGTGTTCTGTTCTGTTACTTGATTGTACTTTATGTGAATACATATATACATCTAAACTGAACGACATGGGTAAAGATGGCAAAACAGCTTCTACGAGTATACTTTAAACTTTTTTGGAATAAAGTTAAACAATAAACAACCAACCTGTTTCAAAAGTTTTAGCTTAATAGAACAGTGTGCCATTATTGAGAAGAAAAAATGAAAACGCAGTCATACCTTTTGATAAGCCAAGAAATTATTATAGGCCGTAAGATTTAAAAAAAAATGTTTATTGTTCCCTGATACGATGGTACCTCAGACAGAAAGATTTCTAGGTACATAAATATTGTGTTTGACACAAACACATGATCAACTTCACATCAAGTTATTTAAAACTTTGATACTGATTACTTGGGACGAGAACAATTATTTTGATCAGAAAACTGTGATGCCAATTTGTGTAAAAGACAATTTGCCGACTGACTTCAGCGACGGTAAAGAATGACATTGTAACACCTTCAAAATCGCTGGACGAAAGGTGGGGGGGGGGGGGTCAGAATGGGCGGGGGTGTATCGCCGTGCCTGAATATTTACTGATGTCCTATTATTTGTGTTTCCAATCTTGTGAAATTGTGTCCTCTATTGTTTGATACCCTGTATCGGCATTTCTAATAAGTTAGCTCAATTTACTATGGGGTGACACCTTATGTCAATATTTCTACCCTGGACCTCGATCGCGATATGAACTACTTTATGCACTGTATACTTACATGTATAGGAAAATGGGTCCCTCCGCCAAACCTGTATAGCTGCCTATGTACTAAGCTTGGGCGATAACACGATAATATCAAATATCGCGATACCGTTTTTTTATTCGATTACGATATCGAGAAGCTTCTTAAGAAATCGCAATTAAAAATATATCGCTATTAAAAAACAATCGCCATTGTGATGCTTGTAGAGGGATACATACCTGTGGTTATCGGCTCTAAAGCAATCATGCATGAATAAAAACAAATCGCGATACTATCGAAAATCGCGATATATTTTTGCCAATATATCGTGGATGAAAAAAAATCGATATCGCCCAAGCTGACTAGGTACAGAGTGTATAGCTGAGCAGCTAGAGGTCTACGTGCGAAATTGCTCGGTAACAATGACTATATTTAGATTATCAGTAAATAACACTTCCATGCCTTACGACCTCTGTTTGCAATTAAAACTGAAACCAGGTAGAATTAATCATTCCCAAAGTACTTTATTATGTGAATAAAGATATAGGCCTTCATAAAACAACTAAACTGAACAACATTAGTAATGTTGATGGAAAACAGCTTCTACGAATATTTTTACTCCCTTATATTAAAAACCCTAACCCCTTGAAAGTTTCAGCTTATTACAGTGTGTTGTTAACAATAAAAAAGTGGAAAAAAAACAGTTTTAAATTTTTGAATCGGCAAACAAAATGTATATGATATAATACAGAAGCATTAAAAATTCACAAAATTAAACCCCAAAACTCGCAGAAGAAAAGAGTAACACAGCTGGGATTGGCGACCTCTGTTTGAAATAAAAACTGAAACTGAAGGTAGATTAATCAGTGAACAAATATTATTCCCAAAGTATTTCATGTGAATAATGATATTTTATAGGTATTCATAAAGCAGCTAAACTGACCAACATTGGTAATGTTCTTGGCTAAACAGCTTCTACGAGTATGCTTTATACTCCATTTGAATCAAAAACCAACCTGTGAAAGTTTGGGCTGACTACATTGTGCCGATAACGAGAACAAAATTGAAAATAAATGCAATTTGATTTAAATTGACAAACAAAATACCTCACGATGAACTGCTATATGCTGTAAGGTTTTTTATTCAGTCCAAAATAATGAGAAACAATTTGAATAATTTTCCTAATTTAAAAACCATAGTACTGTAGACAAAGGTATGTGCCCATATGCATATACACACTAAAAACTAAAGTGTTAAATCAACCGTATAAGAGTTCGGTGAGTGACAGCACTTAATAAAGTTAAATTCAACTCAAATAAATTGTTGAATTAACACAAAGTCAAGTTAAGTCTAACTTTATTAATGTTAATTCAACACTTTTAAAAGTTAAATCCATCTTTATAAAGAGTTGTCACTGACCGAACTCTTTAAAATGTTGATTCAAAACAATACTTTTAAGAGTGTAGTACATTAGCCAGGTGTTGTTTTGCTATGGCAATCAATCATCTCGGAGCTCATTAATGCTAATATACCAAATTCAAAAACGAAAGACGTATTCTCATTGGTTATTGATTGGCCCATCAAAACTGCTGATGTACATATACATTGTACTGTGTGTACAACCGTATGGTACAACGTGTGTGCATATGCAGCGTAGTGTCTGTGTGTGGGATCAAATGGGGTCAAAGCTAGGGTCCTGTGATTGGCCATCATTTAAAATGAACCGCCCACACAACTTAATGAACAAACCTTGCATAGTAATTTCCATTGAAATTCCAATGGAAAATAAAGAAACACATAAGCTTTTGATTACAGAAATCAAGGCTGTTGATTCAGTTCGATCATACGAAGTCGTAATGCACAAAAACCGTATCCATGACTGATCTATTGATCTCACTGTATAGTGTACGTGCGTGGGCCCGGGGACGGCGCACTGTGTGTGCTGAATTTCTCGTGTACGGGATGGGAGTACCGTGGTTAGTAGGCACTACGACAACAGTCTTGGGTCAAGGGTAGGACAGATTAAACAAAATGGGAAGTCTATTTTTGACCTAAAGTGAAAACATAGTTTAATGTTTAAACTAAAAAAGAATACAAACAAACAAACAAAACAAAACAAAAAATAATAACAATAATTTTTATCCTTGACACGAGCGCGCTTTTTGTGAGAACACAACATGAACCCATCAGCACTGAAAATTCATATTATCAAAACTCCAAACCTTGTGGAAGAAAACAGTTAGACCTTATTTTCTACGAAATCAGGGAAAGGACTTAATACTCTTTTGGAACCAAACGAAATAAATCAAATGACTATACAAGTTCAGAGGAGATTTGGGCCCGTTTGAAATACAACATAATACTGGCAGAAACAGCTGATATACCTCTACATATTTCAATAGTGATCTTAGTTTGGGTAGCGTGTTTCCCAGTTTGAAAATAAGTTCATACTGAAAATGTTGGTAGTATTATAAATACCCAGGTACTCTACACGAGCCCTGGTAACATTATTTTGATAGACATTCAAGCTACGTGGCAGCTCTACGTGGGGTATGAATGATGCAAAGTATACTTACAATTATAATAGCTTTACATGTAGGACTTTAATCAAGTGGCAGAGGTTATCTTGTTGTAACTTTCGTGACAACAAGCGTACGCTGAAGCTGACTTAGTTTTCTTCTAATTAATAATGTAAGCAGTGACGACACAAACACACGTGATTTGTCTATGCACACAATAATGTATAGGCTACGCCCCACACAATGATATAATCTCGGTATCTTATAGCCTCCATCCATTGGTAATGGAGTTGTTCGTTCTGCGTTGCTAATTACCCACCACTAAAACATGGAGGAGAAATCATCGCGTAAGAAATCTAAATTATAGGAAGAAAAACCAGAGTGCAAATAGTTTAGTAAGCAAAAGTAGTTCTTTACTTGTTTCTTGTTTCACTTTTTTCCCACTTTTTGTCTCGTAAATAAGACAAAGTTAATTGGTTTTGACTGAATATGATATAAGTTGAGTTTAATACACGTACCTCTGCTTATGTATATACTGTGTAGATGTGCTAGGAATACTTCACTCTTTTTGAGTAAGATAATTTATGGTGCACAACAGCAGAGTCTCAAGCATATTACATACGTGTGTGACGCACATCCCTGACATTTCTAACGCCCTCACGTATTGAGCGCCAAATCTCATGCAAAGTGAGATCGGAATTGTTTAATTTCGAGAAATGTAAACATTTAACTAAAAAAATGTTTAAGATTTTCATCTCGGCACTTATAATTCAAAACACCATTTGCACATTAGAGCAGCATTTGTATCGTTCTATGGGTTTTAATGATGGTGTGGAGCATACGTGTATTATTATATACGTGCATGAATAAAGTTTGTAAAATAGCTTCCACGAGAATACTTTAATTAAACTCACTTGGAATCAAGATAGACAGTAGACAACCAGCCTGCAAACATTTCAGCTAATAATATTGTGCCATTAATACAAAGAAAAATAGCAAAATGCAGTCAGATTTGTGATCATCAATTATTTTATGCATTGGCATTGTGCCCTCGTTTGATATTCTGGTTCGGCACTTGTAATAAAGTTAGATTAATTACGTCTGCATTTATTAACATTCTCTATCTCTTTGAGAAAGAACCTGCTAGGTTCGAAACGTAAGGCCAATAATATTCGTTTAATAATCTCGAGTTCAATTAAACCTTGTAAATATTACTGTAAATAGTTGTTTAAAGAAACTGAAATTCATTGTTATTATCAATCCTGTCTTCGTTGCCCTGTCATTTGTCTGAATATTTTTGGGAACACCACTATAGTTTTATACAAAAGGTATTCAAGCGGAGAAAAAGGTGGTGACATATTCCAATGTCAAACACTTGAAAGTATCATACAAGAATCTGAGTATTCCTTTCGGTCATATTGCATAACAGATTTGTTTCCTTTTGGAACAGTGGCGTAGCCAGGATTTTCGGAGTCGGGGAGGGGCAAAAATTTTTAGGGTGAATATACCGACACTATTTAGCGAACAGGTGGGGCGGCTGCCCGCCCCCTTTTGCTACGCCACTGTCTTGTAAAATCTCCACGTCATTCTTTCACCTTTTCCCTTAAGTTTTACTTTCTTTTCTTGTTCGTTCGTTCGTTCATTTGTTTGTTTGTTTATTTGTTTTTTGCGGAGGTGGGTGTTGCCTGCAATTTTCTGACGCGCAAGGCATGTCATATAAGATAGTTTTGAAAGGAATTTGTCCTATAATTTCATACCCGAGCCTGAGAATTTAATGAAAAAATTAACAAATGAATGCCAATTGATGGAATTGAATGAACCGCTTGCGAATGGTTGTCATAAATTGAATACATTATGCCACACTTTCAATTAGAACGTACCGGATACTTATTTTGCCGATGGGTTAAATGAAAGTTAAATAAATGGGTAAGATGAGTTGGGTATTACATTGAATGAAAAAAGGTTTCAAATTCGCCGGGAAAACCTATACTATGATTTTGTTTAATACTATGTCAATTCAACATTTATTTTTGAGACTGTTCGTTATTTAAAAAAAAAAAAAAAAAAAAAAATGAGGTTAAGATTAAGCAATTATTTTCTAC
Organism: Zoroaster sp. YZ-2022; assembly: GCA_029582265.1. Lineage (NCBI taxonomy): Eukaryota > Metazoa > Echinodermata > Asteroidea > Forcipulatida > Zoroasteridae > Zoroaster > Zoroaster sp. YZ-2022. Next base: position 27,405,240 of record CM055825.1, on the reverse strand, counting down.
ATCATTTGTGGGAAATAAGTAATTGTATTTTGTTTACTGCAAGAATTTTATTTTGACGAACAGTTTCCCATATTGATTATTTTTTTGGATATGATACAGACCTCATGCCCTTCTCACTTCTAAGTACATAGCGATCTACACCCATGTATTTGTGTAAGAATTTTGGGCATGTTGTGACTTGAAGAGATGTCGAAGAGAGCACTCTTTGTGGACTTGCCTTACGTTATCAGAAATCAGGGAATGCACTTATCCCTCTTTTGGAACCAAACAAATTAAATCAAATGACTGTACTACTTTTCGAGCTCGTTTGGAATTAAACATACTGTCATATACTTTCCAGTTTGGAAATAAGTTCATACTGAAAATGTTGGTAGTATTATAAATACCCTGGTACTCTACACGGGCCCTGGTAAAATTATTTCGATAGACATTCAAGCTACGTGGTAGCTCTACGTGGGGTATGAGTGATGCAAAGTCTACTTACAATTATAATAGCTTTACATGTAGGACTTTAATCAAGTGGCATGGGTTATCTTGTTGTGACTTTCGTGACAACCAGCAAAGCGCTGAAGCTGACTTAGTTTTCTTCTAATTAATAATGTAAGCAGTGACGACACAAACACACATGATTTGTCTATGTACACAATAAATGTATAGGCTACGCCCCACACAATGATATAATCTCGGTATCTTATAGCCTCCATCCATTGGTAATGGAGTTGTTCGTTCTGCGTTGCTAATTACCCACCACTAAAACATGTAGGAGAAAACATCGGGTAAGAAATCTAAATTATAGGAAGAAAAACCAGAGTGCCAATAGTTTAGTATAAGCAAAAGTAGTTCTTTACTTGTTTCTTGTTTCACTTTTTTCCCACTTTTTGTCTCCTAAATAAGACAAAGTTAATTTGTTTTGACTGAATATGATATAAGTTGAGTTTAATACACGTACCTCTGCTTATGTATATACTGTGTAGATGTGCTAGGAATACTTCACTCTTTTTGAGTAAGATAATTTATGGTGCACAACAGCAGAGTCTCAAGCATATTACATACGTGGTGACGCACATCCCTGACATTTCTAACGCCCTCACGTATTGAGCGCCAAATCTCACGCAGAGTGAGATCGGAATTGTTTAATTTCGAGAAATGTAAACATTTAACTAAAATAATTTTTAAGATTTTCTTCTCGGCACTTATAATTCAAAACACCATTTGCACATTAGAGCAGCATTTGTATCGTTCTATGGGTTTTGATGATGGTGTGGAGCATACGTGTATTATTATATACGTGCATGAATAAAGTTTGTAAAATAGCTTCCACGAGAATACTTTAATTAAACTCACTTGGAATCAAGATATACAGTAGACAACCAGCCTGCAAACATTTCAGCTAATAATATTGTGCCATTAATACAAAGAAAAATAGCAAAATGCAGTCAGATTTGTGATCATCAATTATTTTATGCCGTAAGATTTGTGTTCTGTCAGTGGTATTTGGGGAATAATGTTTATTTTCTATTGATACAATGGTACCGCAGACAGAAAGATTTCAAGGTATATCAATATGTTTGATACCATAAACAACTTTACATCAAGTTAGTTCAAACGTTTATACTGATTATTTGTTATGACCAATGTCAGCCTAGACGATTCTTTAAATATGTTGTATTAGCGGATCAGCCCAAGACCCAGGACGTTTCCTATATAGCACAATCCGTACCCTTTAAGTTGCTAACTTCCTTTGGGGCGAGAACAGTTTCGATCAGCATCTTGAATACTGAGCTATATGGCGGGTAGTTCGTCAAACTAAAAGACAATATTCAACCCAGTATCTTGTAGACCAGATGAAACGCTTCGCAGATTTAGAGATATATCACCCGTGTTTGGCTAAAGATCCAAATATAGAATTTAAAAACGAAAGATAAACAAAAAAAATTAATTTCAGATGTCAGAAACTGTATAAAAGCGATATTTAAAACGCGCTTGATTCTGATTGACAGCTGCGCTGGCCAATCGGAAGACTGCACATGCTCTCATGAAAGCTGAGGATTAAAACAGTGGGCCAACATTTTATTAATTTTATTTTTTATTGATTTTTGTTAATGGTACTAATCCTTAACGGATTTTTTCGTTCAATGTCTCAAGTGAAATTTTATAACATCCTTAACCCCCCAACAATGGTAAATAAACATTTAAATATATATTTTACCGCCTAATCGGCCCAAACACGTGCGATATAAGGTAAGTTCTCGTGAGAGAACAATCAGAACACATTGATTCGATTCTCCATGCTAAAACCTTTACTGATTCATCCTCATTGTCAATATTTATAAATCATCTTGAATCATCCCAAGGAGGGCGAGAGCATTATTTCTGCTATACGGCTATCTCCATGTACTATGATAACCATTTTCCATTTGTGTTTACTTTGTGAGAGTTAGTCTTATTCAAGACTTTGTAGACTAGGCACGATATGATCCTTCTCCCCTCCTCACGAGTAACAATTAATACATTGATAATTCCTTATTACACTTAATTAATAGTAATGTTAGCAAGTTAATATGTTATAGGTTCTTTATATACATATTAATGAGGAATAAAGCGTAAGTGGAATGGGCGGGTAGGGGGTATCGCCATGCCTGACCATTTACTAATGTCCTCGTTTGTGTTTGTCCTCTTGTTTTGGCATTGTGCCCTCGTTTGATACTCTGGATCGGCACTTGCAATAAAGTTAGATTAATTACGTCTGCATTTATTAACATTCTCTATCTCTTTGAGAAAGAACCAGCTAGGTTCGAAACGTAAGGCCAATAACATTCGTTTAATAATCTCGAGTTCAATTAAACCTTGTAAATATTACTGTAAATAATTCTATAAAGAAACTGAAATTCATTGTTAATATCAATCCTGTCTTCGTTGCCCTGTCATTTGTCTGAATATTTTTATGACCACCAGTATAGTTTTATACACAAGTTATTCAAGCGGAGAAAAAGGTGGTGACATATTCCAATGTCAAACATTTGAAAGTAACATACAAGAATCTGAGTATTCCTTTCGGTCATATTGCATAACAATTTTTTTTTCCTTTGGAACAGTGGCGTAGCCAGGATTTTCGTAGTGGGGGAGGGGCAAACATTTTTGTGGGTGAATATACCGACACTATTTAGCCAACAAGTGGGGGCGGCTGCCCGACCCCTTTTGCTACGCCACTGTCTTGTAAAATCTCCACGTCATTCTTTCACCTTTTCCCTTAAGTTTTACTTGCTTTCCTTGTTTGTTCGTTCATTTGTTTGTTTGTTTTTTGCGGAGGTGGGTCTTGCCTGCAATTTCCTGACGCGCAAGGCATGTCATAATTTTTATAAGATAGTTTTGAAAGGAATTTGTCCTATAATTTCATACCCGAGCCTGAGAATTTAATGAAAAAATTAACAAATGAATGCCAATTGATGGAATTGAATGAACCGCTTGCGAATGGTTGTCATAAATTGAATAAATTATGCCACACTTTCAATTAGAACGTACCGGATACTTATTTTGGAGATGGGTTAAATGAAAGTTAAATAAATGGGTTAGATGAGTTGGGTATTACATTGAATGAAAACAGGTTTCAAATTCGCCGGGAAAACCTAGACTATGATTTTGTTTAATACTATGTCAATTCAACACTTATTTTTGAGACTGTTCGTTATTTATAAAAATAAAATAAATAAAAAATGGGGTTAAGATTAAGAAATTATTTTCTACATCATTTGTGGGAAATAAGTAATTGTATTTTGTTTACTGCAAGAAAAAATGTTTTGACGAACAGTTTCCCATATTGACAAAATGTTTGATATGACACGGACCTCATGCCCTTCTCACTTCTAAGTATATAGCGATCTACCCCATGTATTTGTGTAAGAATTTTGGTCATGTTGTGACTTGAAGAGATATCGAAGAGAGCACTCTTTGTGGACTTGCCTTACGTTATCAGAAATCAGGGAATGCACTTATCCCTCTTTTGGAACCAAACAAATTAAATCAAATGACTGTACTACTTTTCGAGCTCGTTTGGAATAAAACATACTGTCATATACTTTCCAGTTTGGAAATAAGTTCATACTGAAAATGTTGGTAGTATTATAAATACCCTGGTACTCTACACGGGCCCTGGTAACATTATTTCGATAAACATTCAAGCTACGTGGCAGCTCTACGTGGGGTATGAGTGATGCAAAGTCTACTTACAATTATAATAGCTTTACATGTAGGACTTTAATCAAGTGGCATGGGTTATCTTGTTGTGACTTTCGTGACAACAACCAGCAAAGCGCTGAAGCTGACTTAGTTTTCTTCTAATTAATAATGTAAGCAGTGACGACACAAACACACGTGATTTGTCTATGTACACAATAAATGTATAGGCTACGCCCCACACAATGATATAATCTCGGTATCTTATAGCCTCCATCCATTGGTAATGGAGTTGTTCGTTCTGCGTTGCTAATTTACTCACCACTAAAACATGTAGGAGAAAACATCGGGTAAGAAATCTAAATTATAGGAAGAAAAACCAGAGTGCCAATAGTTTAGTAAGCAAAAGTAGTTCTTTACTTGTTTCTTGTTTCACCCTTTTCCCCACTTTTTGTCTCGTAAATAAGACAAAGTTAATTGGTTTTGACTGAATATGATATAAGTTGAGTTTAATACACGTACCTCTGCTTATGTAATACTGTGTAGCTGTGCTAGGAATACTTCACTCTTTTTGAGTAAGATAAATTATGGTGCACTACAGCAGAGTCTCACGCATATTACATACGTGGTGACGCACATCCCTGACATTTCTAACGCTCTCACTTATTGAGCGCCAAATCTCACGCAGAGTGAGATCGGAATTGTTTAATTTCGAGAAATGTGAGTAAATATTTTAACTAAAATAATTTTTAAGATTTTCATCTCGGCACTTATAATTCAAAACACCATTTGCACAATAGAGCAGCATTTGTATCGTTCTATAAGTTTTGATGATGGTGTGGAGCATACGTGTATTATTATATACGTGCATGAATAAAGTTTGTAAAATAGCTTCCACGAGAATACTTTAAACTCTCTTGGAAATCATGTTCAAAAGTATTTTGACTTAATCATAAGTCCACTTTTCCTAATGTTTATGAAATAAATTTTCATTTTAATTAAAAATGTTTAAATTTCAAAATTGTTATGAAAGATATCATTTTATTGCAATTTTTCTAAATACGACTTTATTTACCAAAATTTATTTCATAATTAGGATAAGTGTACTTATGATTAAGTCAAAATACTTTTGAACATGTTTGAATCAAGATAAACATTAAACAACCAACCTGTATTTCACCTAATAATATTGTACCATTAATACAAAGAAAAATAGCAGAATGCAGTCAGATTTGTGATCATCAATTATTTTATGCCGTAATATTTGTGTTTTGTCAGTGGTATTTGGGGAATAATGTTTATTTTCTATTGATACGATGGTACCGCAGACAGAAAGTTTTCAAGGTATATCAATATGTTTGATACCATAAACAACTTTACATCTAGTTAGTTCAAACGTCTATACTGATTATTTGTTATGACCAATGTTAGACTAGACGATTCTTTAAATATGTTGTATTAGCGGATCAGCCCAAGACCCAGGACGTTCCCTTTATAGCACAATCCGTACCCTTTAAGTTGCTAACTTCCTTTGGGGCGAGAACAGTTTCGATCAGCATCTTGAATACTGAGCTATAAGGCGGGTAGTTCGTAAAACTAAAAAACAATATTTAACCCAGTACAGCATCTTGTAGACCAGATGAAACGCTTCGCAGATTTAGAGATATATCACCCGTGTTTGGCTAAAGATCCAAATATAGAATAATAATAATAATAATAATGTGTGGACTTATATAGCGCACGTATCCACCAACTAAGTGTTGCTCAGGGCGCATTCTTTTTTCCGTGCATTACACAACACACGGGACCTACGGCTTTACGTCCCATCCGAAGGACGAAGCAATTATGGTTAAGTACCTTGCTCAAGCACACAAGTGTCAGGACCGGGGCTCGAACTCACACCCTGCTGCTGGCAACACCAGAACTTGAGTTCGGTGCGCTAGACCGCTCGGCCACGAAAGAATTTTGAAGGATTAAAAAAAAATATTCAGATGTCAGAAACTGTATAAATGCGATATTTAAAACGCGCTTGATTCTGATTGACAGCTGCGCTGGCCAATCGGAAGACTGCACATGCTCTCGTGAAAGCTGAGGAGTAAAACAGTGGGCCAACATTTTATTAATTTGATTTTTTATTGATTTTTTGTAATGGTACTAATCCTTAACGGATTTTTTCGTTCAATGTCTCAAGTGAAATGTTATTACATCCTTAACCCCAACAATGGTAAATAAACATTTAAATATATTTTTACCGCCTAATCGGCCCAAACACGTGCGATATAAGGTAAGTTCTCGTGAGAGAACAATCAGAACACATTGATTCGTTTCTCCATGCTAAAATCTTTACTGATTTATTCTCATTGTCAATATTTATAAATCATCTTGAATCATCCCAATGAGGGCGAGAGCATTATTTCTGCTATACGGCTAGCTCCATGTCCTATGATAACCGTTTTCCATTTGTGTTCACTTTGTGAGAGTTACCCTTAATCAAGACTTTGTAGACTAGGCACGATATGATCCTGCTCCCCTCCTCACGGTTAACAATTAATACATTGATAATTCGTTATTACACTTAATTAATAGTAATGTTAGTGTTAATATGTTATAGGTCCTTTATACATATTAATGAGGAATAAAGCATAGGTGGAATGGGCGGGTAGGGGATATCGCCATCCTCCTGACCATTTACTAATGTCCTCGTTTGTGTTTGTCCCCTTGCTTGGCATTGTGCCCTCGTTTGATACGCTGGTTCGGCACTTTCAATAAAGTTGGCTCAATTTACTATGGGATGATACCAGTGCCGTCTTATCGCATGGGCACACTGGGCAGTTGCCCGGGGGACCCGCAATTTTAGGGGCCCCGAGATTCAATTTGAAAAATAAAAATTAATTAATTAAGGTTCATATTATTAAATAGCAGTGGTGTTAATGTGAAATCGGGGCCTCCTTGTATGCAAAATGAATGTTGGATCTGGACCATCTGGCAAATTTCCCAGTTAAAAAACTTAATTTTAATGTGTTGGGGCGTGGGAGGTTAGGGGCCCCAGTACATTGCTTTGCCTGTGGGTGTGAGGGGCTCAAATATTCTTAAGACGGCCCTGGATGATACCTTATGTCAATATTTCTACCCTGGACCTCGATCATGACATGAATTACTTTATGCACTGTTTACTTATAGGAAAATGGGTCCCTCCGCCAAACCTGTATAGCTGCCTATGAACAGAGTGTATAGCTGAGCAGCTAGAGGTCTACGTGCGAAATTGCTCGGTAACAGTGACTACATTTAGATTATCAGTAAATAGCACTGCCATGCCTTACGACCTTTGTTTGCAATTAAAACTGAAACCAGGTAGAATTAATCATTCCCAAAGTACTTTATTATGTGAATAAAGATATAGGCCTTCATAAAACAACTAAACTGAACAACATTGGTTATGTTGGTTAAACAGCTTCTACGAGTATGCCTACTCCCCTTGAATGAAGAAAGACATTCAACAACAGACATGTGAAAGTTTCAGCTTTCTGTTGTTAACGAGAAAAAAGTAAAAATGTAGTTTGATTTTTAAATCAGCAAACAAAAATCTTCTAACGATGAATAAGTATAATGCTGTTAGAGAATAATAAAATTGGGAAATAATTTCACTAATTTGAGTAAAATAGTAGGAGGCTAATTCAGACAGAAACATGTCAGGTTTTATAGGTCTATAATGTTTGATACCATTATCAACTTTACATTGTTAGTTATTTGTGGATAATGTTTTCAAGATTTGTTATTAGGCTACCTAAAAATGCTTCCTTTGAATAAGATTTTGTTGAGGATCAGCACAATATATACTGAACGTTTTTACACGTTATATTATTGAACTTTAAACACTTTTGGTTATTCCAAAAATCCATGATCGAAATATGATTCAATACCTTGAAGTGATTTAAAGCTGGTGATATAATTATACAAATATTGAGTGTCTAATACAGTACAATCTGAAGAATACTATCACGAGTAAACAGAATGATTTTTTTAATGATTAAACAAGCCTAAAATCATTTGATCCAGATATGTCCATGTCTGCACCAAAGCTTCTAATTCACCTCGGCCGTCTGTCGGTAAAAGGGTGTATCTCATAATTAGAACATTTTTGACTGTATAAAAGTGATATTTAAAACGCGCTTGATTCTGATTGACAACTGCGCTGGCCAATCAGAAGACTGCACACCTTCTCGTGAAAGCTGAGGATTAACAGTGCACCAACATTTGTATTAATTTTATTTGTTATTCACTTTTCTACTGGTGCTAATCCTTAAAATATTTTTTCGTTCAATGTCTCAAATGAAATCTTATAACATCCTTAACCCCCAACGATGGTAAATAAACATTTAAATATATTTCTCCCGCCTAATCGGCCCAAACACGTGCGATATAAGTTAAGTTCTCGTAAGCGAACAATCAGAACACATTGATTCGTTTCTCCATGCTAAAATCTTTACTGATTCATCCTCATTGTCAATATTTATAAATCATCTTGAATCATCCCAATGAGGGCGAGAGCATTATTTCTGCTATACGGCTAGCTCCATGTCCTATGATAACCATTTTCCATTTGTGTTCACTTTGTGAGAGTTACCCTTAATCAAGACTTTGTAGACTAGGCACGATATGATCCTGCTCCCCTCCTCACGAGTAACAATTAATACATTGATAATTCCTTATTACACTTAATTAATAGTAATGTTAGCAAGTTATTATGTTATAGGTCCTTTATATACATATTAATGAGGAATAAAGCATAAGTGGAATGGGCGGGTAGGGGGTATCGCCATGCCTGACCATTTACTAATGTCCTCGTTTGTGTTTGTCCTCTTGTTTTGGCATTGTGCCCTCGTTTGATACTCTGGATCGGCGCTTGCAATAAAGTTAGATTAATTACGTCTGCATTTATTAACATTCTCTATCTCTTTGAGAAAGAACCTGCTAGGTTCGAAACGTAAGGCCAATAACATTCGTTTAATAATCTCGAGTTCAATTAAACCTTGTAAATAATATTATATAAAGAAACTGAAATTCATTGTTAATATCAATCCTGTCTTCGTTGCCCTGTCATTTGTCTGAATATTTTGAGGACCACCACTATAGTTTTATACACAAGTTATTCAAGCGGAGAAAAAGGTGGTGACATATTCCAATGTCAAACATTTGAAAGTATCATACAAGAATCTGAGTATTCCTTTCGGTCATATTGCATAACAAATTTGTTTCCCTTTGGAACAGTGGCGTAGCCAGGATTTTCGGAGTGGGGGAGGGGCAAACATTTTTGGGGGTGAATATACCGACACTATTTAGCCAACAAGTGGGGGTGGCTGCCCGTCCCCTTTTGCTACGCCACTGTCTTGTAAAATCTCCACGTCATTCTTTCACCTTTTCCCTTAAGTTTTACTTTCTTTCCTTGTTCGTTCGTTCATTTGTTTGTTTGTTTTTTGCGGAGGTGGGTGTTGCCTGCAATTTCCTGACGCGCAAGGCATGTCATAATTTTTATAAGATAGTTTTGAAAGGAATTTGTCCTATAATTTCATACCCGAGCCTGAGAATTTAATGAAAAAATTAACAAATGAATGCCAATTGATGGAATTGAATGAACCGCTTGCGAATGGTTGTCATAAATTGAATAAATTATGCCACACTTTCAATTAGAACGTACCGGATACTTATTTTGGCGATGGGTTAAATGAAAGTTAAATAAATGGGTTAGATGAGTTGGGTATTACATTGACCCAGACCCAGGACGTTCCCTTTATAGCACAATCCGTACCCTTTAAGTTGCTAACTTCCTTTGGGGCGAGAACAGTTTCGATCAGCATCTTGAATACTGAGCTATAAGGCGGGTAGTTCGTAAAACTAAAAAACAATATTTAACCCAGTACAGCATCTTGTAGCCCAGATGAAACGCTTCGCAGATTTAGAGATATATCACCCGTGTTTGGCTAAAGATCCAAATATAGAATAATAATAATAATAATAATGTGTGGACTTATATAGCGCACGTATCCACCAACTAAGTGGTGCTCAAGGCGCATTCTTTTTTACGTGCATTACACAACACACGGGACCCACGGCTTTACGTCCCATCCGAAGGACGAAGCAATTATGGTTAAGTACCTTGCTCAAGGACACAAGTGTCAGGACCGGGGCTCGAACTCACACCCTGCTGCTGGCAACACCAGAACTTGAGTTCGGTGCGCTAGACCGCTCGGCCACGAAAGAATTTTGAAGGATTAAAAAAAAAAAAATCAGATGTCAGAAACTGTATAAATGCGATATTTAAAACGCGCTTGATTCTGATTGACAGCTGCGCTGGCCAATCGGAAGACTGCACATGCTCTCGTGAAAGCTGAGGAGTAAAACAGTGGGCCAACATTTTATTAATTTGATTTTTTATTGATTTTTTGTAATGGTACTAATCCTTAACGGATTTTTTCGTTCAATGTCTCAAGTGAAATGTTATTACATCCTTAACCCCAACAATGGTAAATAAACATTTAAATATATTTTTACCGCCTAATCGGCCCAAACACGTGCGATATAAGGTAAGTTCTCGTGAGAGAACAATCAGAACACATTGATTCGTTTCTCCATGCTAAAATCTTTACTGATTTATTCTCATTGTCAATATTTATAAATCATCTTGAATCATCCCAATGAGGGCGAGAGCATTATTTCTGCTATACGGCTAGCTCCATGTCCTATGATAACCATTTTCCATTTGTGTTCACTTTGTGAGAGTTACCCTTAATCAAGACCTTGTAGACTAGGCACGATATGATCCTGCTCTCCTCCTCACGAGTAACAATTAATACATTGATAATTCCTTATTACACTTAATTAATAGTAATGTTAGCAAGTTAATATGTTATAGGTCCTTTATACATATTAATGAGGAATAAAGCATAGGAGGAATGGGCGGGTAGGGGGTATCGCCATGCCTGACCATTTACTAATGTCCTCGTTTGTGTTTGTCCCCTTGCTTGGCATTGTGCCCTCGTTTGATACGCTGGTTCGGCACTTTCAATAAAGTTGGCTCAATTTACTATGGGATGATACCAGTGCCGTCTTATCGCATGGGCACACTGGGCAGTTGCCCGGGGGACCCGCGATTTTAGGGGCCCCGAGATTCAATTTGAAAAATAAAAATTAATTAATTAAGGTTCATATTATTAAATAGCAGTGGTGTTAATGTGAAATCGGGGCCTCCTTGTATGCAAAATGAATGTTGGATCTGGACCATCTGGCAAATTTCCCAGTTAAAAAACTTAATTTTAATGTGTTGGGGCGTGGGAGGTTAGGGGCCCCAGTACATTGCTTTGCCTGTGGGGGTGGGGGGGCTCAAATATTCTTAAGACGGCCCTGGATGATACCTTATGTCAATATTTCTACCCTGGACCTCGATCATGACATGAATTACTTTATGCACTGTTTACGTATAGGAAAATGGGTCCCTCCGCCAAACCTGTATAGCTGCCTATGAACAGAATGTATAGCTGAGCAGCTAGAGGTCTACGTGCGAAATTGCTCGGTAACAGTGACTACATTTAGATTATCAGTAAATAGCACTGCCATGCCTTACGACCTTTGTTTGCAATTAAAACTGAAACCAGGTAGAATTAATCATTCCCAAAGTACTTTATTATGTGAATAAAGATATAGGCCTTCATAAAACAACTAAACTGAACAACATTGGTTATGTTGGTTAAACAGCTTCTACGAGTATGCCTACTCCCCTTGAATGAAGAAAGACATTCAACAACAGACATGTGAAAGTTTCAGCTTTGTGTTGTTAACGAGAAAAAAGTAAAAATGTAGTTTGATTTTTAAATCAGCAAACAAAAATCTTCTAACGATGAATAAGTATAATGCTGTTAGAGAATAATAAAATTGGGAAATAATTTCACTAATTTGAGTAAAATAGTAGGAGGCTAATTCAGACAGAAACATGTCAGGTTTTATAGGTCTATAATGTTTGATACCATTATCAACTTTACATTGTTAGTTATTTGTGGATAATGTTTTCAAGATTTGTTATTAGGCTACCTAAAAATGCTTCCTTTGAATAAGATTTTCATGAGGATCAACACAAGATATACTGAACGTTTTTACACGTTATATTATTGAACTTTAAACACTTTTGGTTATTCCAAAAATCCATGATCGAAATATGATTCAATACCTTGAAGTGATTTAAAGCTGGTGATATAATTATACAAATATTGAGTGTCAAATACAGTACAATCTGAAGAATACTATCACGAGTAAACAGAATGATTTTGTTTAATGATTAAACAGGCCTAAAGTCATTTGATCCAGATATGCTCATGTCTGCACCAAAGCTTCTAATTCACCTCGGCCGTCTGTCCGTAAAAGGGTGTATCTCATAATTAGAACATTTTTGACTGTATAAAAGTGATATTTAAAACGCGCTTGATTCTGATTGACAACTGCGCTGGCCAATCAGAAGACTGCACACCTTCTCGTGAAAGCTGAGGATTAACAGTGGGCCAACATTTGTATTAATTTAATTTTTTATTCACTTTTCTACTGGTGCTAATCCTTAAAATATTTTTTCGTTCAATGTCTCAAATGAAATCTTATAACATCCTTAACCCCCAACGATGGTAAATAAACATTTAAATATATTTCTCCCGCCTAATCGGCCCAAACACGTGCGATATAAGTTAAGTTCTCGTAAGCGAACAATCAGAACACATTGATTCGTTTCTCCATGCTAAAATCTTTACTGATTCATCCTCATTGTCAATATTTATAAATCATCTTGAATCATCCCAATGAGGGCGAGAGCATTATTTCTGCTATACGGCTAGCTCAATGTCCTATGATAACCATTTTCCATTTGTGTTCACTTTGTGAGAGTTACCCTTATTTCAAGACTTTGTAGACTAGGCACGATATGATCCTGCTCCCCTCCTCACGAGTAACAATTAATACATTGATAATTCCTTATTACACTTAATTAATAGTAATGTTAGCAAGTTAATATGTTATAGGTCCTTTATACATATTAATGAGGAATAAAGCATAAGTGGAATGGGCGGGTAGGGGGTATCGCCATGCCTGACCATTTACTAATGTCCTCGTTTGTGTTTGTCCTCTTGTTTGGCATTGTGCCCTCGTTTGATACTCTGGATCGGCGCTTGCAATAAAGTTAGATTAATTACGTCTGCATTTATTAACATTCTCTATCTCTTTGAGAAAGAACCTGCTAGGTTCGAAACGTAAGGCCAATAACATTCGTTTAATAATCTCGAGTTCAATTAAACCTTGTAAATAATATTATATAAAGAAACCGAAATTCATTGTTAATATCAATCCTGTCTTCGTTGCCCTGTCATTTGTCTAAATATTTTAAGGACCACCACTATAGTTTTATACACAAGTTATTCAAGCGGAGAAAAAGGTGGTGACATATTCCAATGTCAAACATTTGAAAGTATCATACAAGAATCTGAGTATTCCTTTCGGTCATATTGCATAACAAATTTGTTTCCCTTTGGAACAGTGGCGTAGCCAGGATTTTCGGAGTGGGGGAGGGGCAAACATTTTTGGGGGTGAATATACCGACACTATTTAGCCAACAAGTGGGGGTGGCTGCCCGTCCCCTTTTGCTACGCCACTGTCTTGTAAAATCTCCACGTCATTCTTTCACCTTTTCCCTTAAGTTTTACTTTCTTTCCTTGTTCGTTCGTTCATTTGTTTGTTTGTTTTTTGCGGAGGTGGGTGTTGCCTGCAATTTCCTGACGCGCAAGGCATGTCATATAAGATAGTTTTGAAAGGAATTTGTCCTATAATTTCATACCCGAGCCTGAGAATTTAATGAAAAAATTAACAAATGAATGCCAATTGATGGAATTGAATGAACCGCTTGCGAATGGTTGTCATAAATTGAATAAATTATGCCACACTTTCAATTAGAACGTACCGTAGATACTTATTTTGGCGATGGGTTAAATGATAGTTAAATAAATGGGTTAGATGAGTTGGGTATTACATTGAATGAAAAAAGGTTTCAAATTCGCCGGGAAAACCTATACTATGATTTTGTTTAATATTATGTCAATTCAACACTTATTTTTGAGACTGTTCGTTATTTAAAAAAATAAAATAAATAAAAAATGGGGTTAAGATTAAGAAATTATTTTCTACATCATTTGTGGGAAATAAGTAATTGTATTTTGTTTACTGCAAGAAAAAATGTTTTGACGAACAGTTTCCCATATTGAGAAAATTTTTGATATGACACGGACCTCATTCCCTTCTCACTTCTAAGTATATAGCGATCTACCCCCATGTATTTGTGTAATAATTTTGGGCATGTTGTGATTTGAAGAGATGTCGAAGAGAGCACTCTTTGTGGACTTGCCTTACGTTATCAGAAATCAGGGAATGCACTTATCCCTCTTTTGGAACCAAACAAATTAAATCAAATGACTGTACTACTTTTCGAGCTCGTTTGGAATAAAAACATACTGTCATATACTTTCCAGTTTGGAAATAAGTTCATACTGAAAATGTTGGTAGTATTATAAATACCCTGGTACTCTACACGAGCCCTGGTAACATTATTTCGATAGACATTCAAGCTACGTGGCAGCTCAACGTGGGGTATGAGTGATGCAAAGTCTACTTACAATTATAATAGCTTTCCATGTAGGACTTTAATCAAGTGGCATGGGTTATCTTGTTGTGACTTTCGTGACAACAACCAGCAAAGCGCTGAAGCTGACTTAGTTTTCTTCTAATTAATAATGTAAGCAGTGACGACACAAACACACGTGATTTGTCTATGTACACAATAAATGTATAGGCTACGCCCCACACAATGATATAATCTCGGTATCTTATAGCCTCCATCCATTGGTAATGGAGTTGTTCGTTCTGCGTTGCTAATTTACTCACCACTAAAACATGTAGGAGAAAACATCGGGTAAGAAATCTAAATTATAGGAAGAAAAACCAGAGTGCCAATAGTTTAGTAAGCAAAAGTAGTTCTTTACTTGTTTCTTGTTTCACCCTTTCCCCACTTTTTCTCTCGTAAATAAGACAAAGTTAATTGGTTTGACTGAATATGATATAAGTTGAGTTTAATACACGTACCTCTGCTTATGTAATACTGTGTAGCTGTGCTAGGAATACTTCACTCTTTTTGAGTAAGATAAATTATGGTGCACTACAGCAGAGTCTCACGCATATTACATACGTGGTGACGCACATCCCTGACATTTCTAACGCTCTCACTTATTGAGCGCCAAATCTCACGCAGAGTGAGATCGGAATTGTTTAATTTCGAGAAATGTGAGTAAATATTTTAACTAAAATAATTTTTTAGATTTTCATCTCGGCACTTATAATTCAAAACACCATTTGCACAATAGAGCAGCATTTGTATCGTTCTATAAGTTTTGATGATGGTGTGGAGCATACGTGTATTATTATATACGTGCATGAATAAAGTTTGTAAAATAGCTTCCACGAGAATACTTTAAACTCTCTTGGAAATCATGTTCAAAAGTATTTTGACTTAATCATAAGTCCACTTTTCCTAATGTTTATGAAAAAAAAAATCATTTTAATTAAAAATGTTTAAATTTCAAAATTGTTATGAAAGATATCATTTTATTGCAATTTTTCTAAATACGACTTTATTTACCAAAATTTATTTCATAATTAGGATAAGTGTACTGATGATTAAGTCAAAATACATTTGAACATGTTTGAATCAAGATAAACATTAAACAACCAACCTGTATTTCACCTAATAATATTGCACCATTAATACAAAGAAAAATAGCAGAATGCAGTCAGATTTGTGATCATCAATTATTTTATGCCGTAATATTTGTGTTTTGTCAGTGGTATTTGGGGAATAATGTTTATTTTCTATTGATACGATGGTACCGCAGACAGAAAGTTTTCAAGGTATATCAATATGTTTGATACCATAAACAACTTTACATCTAGTTAGTTCAAACGTCTATACTGATTATTTGTTATGACCAATGTTAGACTTAGACGATTCTTTAAATATGTTGTATTAGCGGATCAGCCCAAGACCCAGGACGTTCCCTTTATAGCACAATCCGTACCCTTTAAGTTGCTAACTTCCTTTGGGGCGAGAACAGTTTCGATCAGTATCTTGAATACTGAGCTATAAGGCGGGTAGTTCGTAAAACTAAAAAACAATATTTAACCCAGTACAGCATCTTGTAGACCAGATGAAACGCTTCGCAGATTTAGAGATATATCACCCGTGTTTGGCTAAAGATCCAAATATAGAATAATAATAATAATAATAATGTGTGGACTTATATAGCGCACGTATCCACCAACTAAGTGGTGCTCAAGGCGCATTCTTTTTTACGTGCATTACACAACACACGGGACCTACGGCTTTACGTCCCATCCGAAGGAAGAAGCAATTATGGTTAAGTACCTTGCTCAAGGACACAAGTGTCAGGACCGGGGCTCGAACTCACACCCTGCTGCTGGCAACACCAGAACTTGAGTTCGGTGCGCTAGACCGCTCGGCCACGAAAGAATTTTGAAGGATTAAAAAAAAAAAAATCAGATGTCAGAAACTGTATAAATGCGATATTTAAAACGCGCTTGATTCTGATTGACAGCTGCGCTGGCCAATCGGAAGACTGCACATGCTCTCGTGAAAGCTGAGGAGTAAAACAGTGGGCCAACATTTTATTAATTTGATTTTTTATTGATTTTTTGTAATGGTACTAATCCTTAACGGATTTTTTCGTTCAATGTCTCAAGTGAAATTTTATAACATCCTTATCCCCCAACAATGGTAAATAAACATTTAAATATATTTTTACCGCCTAATCGGCCCAAACACGTGCGATATAAGGTAAGTTCTCGTGAGAGAACAATCAGAACACATTGATTCGTTTCTCCATGCTAAAATCTTTACTGATTTATTCTCATTGTCAATATTTATAAATCATCTTGAATCATCCCAATGAGGGCGAGAGCATTATTTCTGCTATACGGCTAGCTCCATGTCCTATGATAACCATTTTCCATTTGTGTTCACTTTGTGAGAGTTACCCTTAATCAAGACCTTGTAGACTAGGCACGATATGATCCTGCTCCCCTCCTCACGGTTAACAATTAATACATTGATAATTCGTTATTACACTTAATTAATAGTAATGTTAGCAAGTTAATATGTTATAGGTCCTTTATACATATTAATGAGGAATAAAGCATAGGTGGAATGGGCGGGTAGGGGGTATCGCCATGCTCCTGACCATTTACTAATGTCCTCGTTTGTGTTTGTCCCCTTGCTTGGCATTGTGCCCTCGTTTGATACGCTGGTTCGGCACTTTCAATAAAGTTGGCTCAATTTACTATGGGATGATACCAGTGCCGTCTTATCGCATGGGCACACTGGGCAGTTGCCCGGGGGACCCGCGATTTTAGGGGCCCCGAGATTCAATTTGAAAAATAAAAATTAATTAATTAAGGTTCATATTATTAAATAGCAGTGGTGTTAATGTGAAATCGGGGCCTCCTTGTATGCAAAATGAATGTTGGATCTGGACCATCTGGCAAATTTCCCAGTTAAAAAACTTAATTTTAATGTGTTGGGGCGTGGGAGGTTAGGGGTCCCAGTACATTGCTTTGCCTGTGGGGGTGGGGGGGGGGGGCTCAAATATTCTTAAGACGGCCCTGGATGATACCTTATGTCAATATTTCTACCCTGGACCTCGATCATGACATGAATTACTTTATGCACTGTTTACTTATAGGAAAATGGGTCCCTCCGCCAAACCTGTATAGCTGCCTATGAACAGAGTGTATAGCTGAGCAGCTAGAGGTCTACGTGCGAAATTGCTCGGTAACAGTGACTACATTTAGATTATCAGTAAATAGCACTGCCATGCCTTACGACCTATGTTTGCAATTAAAACTGAAACCAGGTAGAATTAATCATTCCCAAAGTACTTTATTATGTGAATAAAGATATAGGCCTTCATAAAATAACTAATCTGAACAACATTGGTTATGTTGGTTAAACATCTTCTACGAGTATGCCTTCTCTCCTTGAATGAAGAAAGACATTCAACAACAGACATGTGGAAGTTTCAGCTTTGTGTTGTTTTTTTATTTATTTTATTTATATTTCTGGTAATGAAACCAAGGAAGCCTCAGAAAAGCGCACTTAAGCACTGTAAGCTCGAAAGCCTGAGGGAACCTGTAAACAAAGGCGCCTGCAATGTTAACGAGAAAAAAGTAAAAATGCAGTTTGATTTTTAAATCGGCAAACAAAAATCTTCTAACGATGAATATGTATATATGCTGCTAGAGTCGAGAATAATAAAATTGGGAAATATTTTGACTAATTTGAGCAAAATAGTAGGAGGCTATTTCAGACAGAAACATGTCAGGTTATATAGGTCTGTAATGTTTGATAGTTTACATTGTTAGTTATTTGTGGATAATGTTTTCAAGGTGTGTTATTAGTCTACCTAAAAATGTTTCCTTTCAATAAGATTTTGTTGAAGATCAACACAAGATATACTGAACGTTTATTACACGTTATTTTTTTTTAACTTTAAACACTTTTGGTAATTCCAAAAATCCATAATCGAAATATGATTGAATACCTTCAAGTGATTTAAAGCTAGTGATATCATTATACAAATATTGAGTGTCTAATACACCACCAAAGCTTCTAATTTACCTCGGTCGTCTGTCAGTAAAAGGGTGTATCTCATAATGAATACATTTTTGAGATTTTTTGCTCTCAAGGAAATGTGAGGGCGCTCAATTATTCAAGGTTCAATTCCAAATGATTTATCGTTTAGAAGATAACATGTGCTATCTTTGGTAGTTTTTCCAAGTAACGAACTAGTTTGTCAGGCACAACGGCGTATGTCCTAGATATACCTTATTTAATTTAACGTGATACAAGTCTAAATACTCTCTATATTATTTACATATGTTTGCCATTAAATTAACGTTGGTCTTTTCTTTTGTTGAGCTACCAAAATAATGTATGTCCTGATAGACCCTTATGAGTAACTATAGTGCGAACAGAAAACACTTTCAGAATAACTATCTACCATTTGCATTCGTTTGCCAGGAAGAAACGTAGCCAGGTTCTCTTATATTAAATTGCAGAAAGTTGTAAATCTAAATACACCATTTTGCCAGAAAAGAACACCGCTGTATTAAACATGTATATAAAGCTATCTCTGACTTACGTCTTTTTACCTAAAGTTGCACTACCTCACCTTTAATTAAACCAAATTGTCATGTTAATATATGTCAGTTTGGAAATCCTTTTGTATTTTTGTTAAGCGAATACCTTTTAAATCAAAAGTGTTTGTAGTGATAAGTGCAATAAAGTATTTTGACATATACCCTTCTGCCAGAAAACTACGTAAAAAGATGAAGGCGTAAATAAAGATACAACCTTTTGCCAAAACACCCAAATGATAAAAATTGTACAGTAACTTAAGATACAGCCTTTTACATAGGAAAAAAAAATTAAAGGCGGTGCACTAGCTCAACTTATGCCATTTTACCAAAACAATAACGTCATTAAAATCAATGAGTGATTACTGGCGGATAGACGTAACTTTTTTTAAATGATAAATACTGAATGCCTCAAATCTCAAGATTAACTACATAGAACAAGAAAACTATAATGTGTCTTTGTTCTGAAATTACTCACTGCTTGAATCATGACAGAAAAGTCATGAGAGATTGAAATTTTTGAATCAGTTTTCTAAAATTGTGATTTTTTTTAGATAAACCCTTTTGCCAACACAGGGCCGACCTCTTCCCAAATATTATACCACTCCAGATGTTTATATAAAACAACTTACTGTGGACTTACCAAATAGTATTTTTGTGTTGATACTGCTCAAACGTCTTGGGCAGAGGTTGATCCGGAGGTTGATATAAATTACAATTTTCCTTTAGAATATTATTGGACGTCCAAAGGATATGTGTACAATTAATTTTTTATAATGAACACCACTAGAATCACTTGCCTTTCCGAAGGGAAAATATCAGAACTAATCCTTGTCCAAACGGTTTACTTGTAGCAGACTTTTACAAAATTGCTTTTAACAAATAGATTAGAAAATGATCCGTAATATATGTTTTATATTTTCCAGCAGTGAGTGAAAAATAACATAGTAAGATGCCGCTGATATCTCTGCGTCAGGTCAGTGGATGAAGACAGGAAGACAACAAGGGTTGTCTACGACCATTCTCAGGCAAGACCAATAACCAGGAAGAACAAAATCAAGAAGAGCAGACAGGCAGCTTTCATGTCTGCTTTGACGCAGAGGAAACAGCCGCCTGGACTTCGTTGTCATGCCAAGAAAACAACGTCAGATTCATTGAACCAAGAACAATGTCAAGCACAATCAGAAGGGTAACTATTTCTATTAATAGTCTGTTGCTTTTATGAAACCTATTTATAGTGTTTTTTGTAATCCGAACATGATATTTGCACATAAGATTTGCAGCTTTGCATGTTGAAATTGATATAAGTAAAGACTGTTTGTGAACAAATTCTCTTTTGAGTAGCAGTTAATTAAAAAACAAACTGGTGGTTACAACTCGACGTTTCGATCAGTATGCTCTGACCGTCTTCATAGGAATGCCGAATACTGGGAGACACTGTTGCTTAAGTAGACTGCTGTAGGATTTGGGCTATTACTGGACGCTGGAGGATTAGTGGGTTGTTTCATGCAGCCAGAAACTGATGGAACTGGGATCCTTGGAGTGAGGAAGAAGAGTGTGTGCTCACTGAACTGAAATAGTTGGTAATGAGCGCATGGGAAGGGAGGGTGGATGACTTGGGACGTACGAGATCCCTCAGTCTGGGGTGGGATGATGTCATTGAATATAGAAGGTCCTCCAGTCCCTAATATGGGTTGCCAAATGTCACTGAGGTAGTAGCCGATGTTTTGGAGTACGGTGTTATGCTTGAAGATCTCGATGGCCTCTCTGAATCGTCTGGGATGCCATCTGTTGATATGTGTAATGAGTTGAGCTGCCTGCCAGTCATTTGGTGGTCCTTGATGTGGTAGTGCTTCACAATGGCTGACCTGTCAAACATTTCTCTGCGTCAATGTGCTCAGTGTTCCTTCAGCCTCGTTCTACACTCACATGTGACCATGTATACTCCCGCTCTGTTGCTGGGATCTGGTTTATCCTTGTGCGTGTGGTGAAGTCCTTGAAGCTTGGTTTGGGGCGGGGAGGTAGACTTTGATGTCTGCATTTAGAAGTAGGGCAGAGGGGGTAGAATGTTTGACTTTGGGTAGAGGATAACTTGCGGTGGGGTTTTGGGAGAAGTTTCGATGTGTCGATCTTGCTGGGTTTGTAGCCGTTGCGCTGGAGGGTAGTCTTGATGTGCAGTAGTTCCTTGTCTAGACTCTCCGGGTCGCACATGTTTTGGTGCATTGTACGAGAATTGGTTGACCGACGCTTTGATGCTTGGTTATGAAAATTGCGGTGGTTGAGGTAGCGATTGGTATGGGTATCTAAGTTATCTCTGGGTTGTAAATTGAGATTCCTGATGATCTCAAGAGGTTAGAGTTGGACACAAGGTGAGGGGTGAGACCCACCAAGCAGCGGCGGCACCAAATCTGTTAAACTGGGGGGGGGGGGGCAAGAGGGGGCAAGTTAAATTTAAGGGGGGGGCAAACATTAATCTTTAATGTAATTTTGTACTGCTGAAAAAGCATTGGCTTACCACAAAAAGCATTGACTTGGCAAATCTATCGCTTACTGGGAGGGTCATCGCGATCTTTATCACTTTATAAATTCGGTGAAAGCCATATATAGAGGCTTCAGGTGTTCTGCGAATTCCTCCACTGAATGGAACTTAGCCTCTGAACATTCATTCATTCGGTTTGCTTGTCTTAGCTCCATCTTTATGTCTTCAAGATTAAGCTTATAATGGGTCGCTAGAGGTCTAATGGTTTCTTGCAAAACTTTCTAATATCCATTATAACAAACTTTTTGGCCAACATGTTTATATTAATTATAAGCGCAACAACTAACAGTAGGCATGTATACAGCACTCGTCATTCCACGTGAACATCAAGTATATGTTGTGTGCACTGTATAGGCCTACAATTCACTCCAGAAATAAATAGTTTGTACTGTGTGAATTCGACGTGTTGTGCAAACTGCGTGTTATACAATGATGGCTTGCGGTTTTTGGCAGACAATGCATTTTTATTTAGCAAGTTCCCAAGTTTGTAAAGATAAATAAATCCACATTTTATCAACATTGCAGGCGATGGAAAGTGTATTTTATTTATTTATTTATTTATTTTTATTTTTTTATTTTTTTATTGAAGGGGGACTTAATGACATGGTTCATCCATTGAGGTTATTATTTACAGCGGGAACATAACTGCATTAATGTGGGTGCAAAGGTTTGGGGTTAAATTTAATTTCGGCCATCGGGAAAAAAATTGGGGGGGGGGGGAAATTGAAGGGGGGCAAAGAACGTAACTGGGGGGCATTTTCCCCTTTGCCCCGCCCCCCATAGCGCCGCCGCTGCAACCAAGGGTCGGAGGCTCTTGACTACGTATCGGGCCGTGTTGCAGGTGGGTGATGGTTTGTGGACAATGGTTTGTGGATCTTATGTTGTGGATCTTCAGTGTGTAGAATTAAAAGTTGAGGGCCTCAGCACGATGGAGAGCAAGGATTGTACTGACAACTCTCTTCTCGATGGATGGGTTATGGGGTTCTTCTTCAGCAGCGTCTCCCAGAGTCCCGATGTAAACAGCTATTACACAAGGTCTAGAGATATCTGTTTGTATTTTAAGTATCAAACAATAAAATGTTGCCCAGACCTGTGACAATCAGATCAGACAAGTTCAGTTTGATTTTTTAAAATAGTATTTCGATTCTACTCAGATTTGTATAAACAAAACCCCAGTACACGGCTAACTATGATATTTAGTCTCTCAATAATTACTGAGCTCACAGTGATTGAAGAAAAATCAACAAATGATGGCATTCTTGTCATTGAAAATTCAGCTGCACATGATTTCTTTCAAATATATTTGGACAACAATATTACGGCAATCACCTTCGAAACTTACCAGTTTGTAATAATTCATTACAGGGAAGAGGCTTCGTCACGCATACCTAGGAAAGTTCAAAGACAGCTTCAGTTCTTTGTCCAGACGCCCGTCACATCAAAGTCACTTTGTCTACAACTGGATCCCAAAACTACAATCTTGGGTTTGAAACAGTTGATATGCAAACGGTTTGGCGTTGAGCCTGAAAAACAACACCTCTACACCAGGAGAAAGATTCAGGTAGGTCATGAGTATTCAGTCTCACCGATACTCTTATAAACTTCAGATTTCTTTGATTGTTATAATTATTATTGTGAGGGCTTGCGTTGAAATACAATGTATTTGAACAAGTGTGTTGATTGAATTGACCCTATTGTAGACTTCCCTGTGTCAGACACTGAAAAGCGCATCCGACAAACATTTATACATTGTACAAACATTGAATTGTATCCTCAGTGATCCATGTAGAGCTGTAGTTTCGCAATAAAGATTTAATAACAAAAAGATGTTTAATCTTAGTGGATTTTCTTAAAGGTTTGGTAAATGAGATCCATAACCTGGCTCCCTCATATTTAAAATAGTTTTTGTGCAAAAGAGGTACAGGAGTTAATGGGAGGTGGAAATGAAGTGCCTGCCGAGTGGAATAGGCGTGGATCTCATTATTCCGCCTAAAATTGCATTAATAAAAGTGGGTAATGTATTTGAAACAGACTGATACATGAGGGACCCAAGTTGATGGTGATAAATATCCTTAATCTTCAAAGTCCTATGTTTAAAACAGAGATGATCAGCATGGGCATAAAAGTCAACAGAAATAAAGTAACTTATGAAGATTACTGATAGAACAGTTACCCTAAACAAAAATACCATAGTTTAGGTATGATAAAATTAGTGTATTATAAAGAGAGATCAGAACCGAGTGAGGACAAATTGTTTAATTCTGTTAATAACCCCAATTTTTCTAGCGATATATTTACTTAAAATTTCAATATGATTTCTCCAAGTAAGTTTATAGTCGATAAACAATCCAATCATTTTTTTAAACAATCAGTTTTTGTAATGACTGTATCATTAACCATAACATCACAAGGGAGTTCATTAGCAGAATTGCTAAATACCGTATAATTAGTTTTTGTGATGTTGAGTGACAGTTTATTAACTCTAAACCAACTGGAAAGTAATTTAAGCTCACTATTGCCTGTGTCAGTGTATTCAAGCTGTGATGAGAAAAAATAGGTGTGAATCATCAGCAAATAATATAAATAATAATAATAATAATAATAAATATTTTTAGCGCGCACATATCCACCCTGCTGATGCTTTTGTAAAGTCATTAATATAAATAATAAAGAGTAATGGACCTAGAATTGACCATTATGGAACACCACAGCTTAGAGATTAAAAAAAAAATGAATTGGAACCAGCAATGGACACATATTGGCTTCTATTAGAAAGATACCTTTTAAACCACTCTAGAGATACTTATCGAATGCCATAATGGGATAATTTATACAATAATATGTCATGGTCAATTGTATCAAAGGCTTTTGAAAGATCAAGGAACATGCCCAGAGTGTGTTCAAAACCATCAAAAAAATTAAAACTGCATGGGTCTATTACAAAATCCATATTGAGAGTCAATTAAAATATTAAATTTATTTATGAATTTAATAATTATAGTATAGACACATCTTTCAAAGATTTTAGAGAAACAAAGCAAAACAGAGATGGGTATACAATTATTAGGACAATTAGGGTCATCACATTTAAATACTGGAATAACTTTAGCTATTTTTAATTGGTGTGGAACAATACCAGTTGTGAATGAAAGATTTATAATTATTATGCATGTGGTTTACAGATTAGTGCTCTTGACAACAGAAACATTAATGCAGTCATAACCAGAACTTTTTGTTTTGTAAATTGATGACACCAATGTCATACACCTCATATTCATCAACTGGAGTAAAAAATTAAGAATTGGGATTGGGATGAGATGAGTATAAGACAATCAGTGAAAGAAGCCTGGGAATGGGGAATATTTTGAGATTGGGGCCTATATTAACAAAGTAATTATTGAAGCAATTAGCGATTAGATTGGGGTTATTAATTATATTCCCATCATGCATGATGCTATGGATAGTATGAGAATACTATTGTTTATGTTCATTACGAAATTAATTACCTTCCATGTGTTACGGATGTTGTTCTTTTCTTGTTCAAGCTGCCGTGTATAGCATTGTTTTTTGGAAGTACGAAAGAGGTTGGTTAAAATAATTTTATATCTGGTGTACTTTATTATATTGGGATTAGTGGGATGGGCTAGATATTGACGGTACAGTTGATTTTTCTTATTGATGGATTTAAGAATTAGATTTGTTAGATTTGTTACATGGAACATTTGGCTTAGATTTCGATTTAAGTTTAGGTTGGAGGAGTTTATGGGTAGGAGGAGTGTTTTTGTCATATAAATTATATAATTAAAATTATCAATGAAATAATTAAATGCCAGATTAGGATTATTACAACTAAAGACTCTAGACCAATCATTAGAGTAAAGGTCATCCTTGAATTTGTGAATATTTATATTAGCAAGATTACGGATAGGGGTATGAATGGAATCATTGAAGGATGCCTCAGATTTAAATGACTGCATATTCATGAATATGGGTAGGTGATCAGAAATGTCGATTAAAGTCAAACCCGATTTATGAGAAGGTAAAACATTTGTAAAAAATAGTATCAATAATTGTAACCGATGCGTTTGTGATTCTTGTAGGTTTGTCAATTAACCCTCCTACTACTACAAGGATCAGTCAAAATGTTGATATACTTCCCAAGGTATATCTAGCGCACTTAAATGTCAAACACTGTCAAACATTAAGTGTAGTAAGTACATTTACAGGTCAAAATGAGTCGACCATTTTTGACTGGTAAAAGTATTGTCTGGTCAGGGTAGTCAAAATGACAGCAAAAACCAGTCAAAAATACCTCTGTGTGCACACTTGGGACAATAGTCAAAACAGGTAGTTGACTGGTTTTGATCTCTGTAGCAACTTCCTGCTAAAGTGCATATTAAGTAAATTCATATTAAAGTCACCAGAAATAAAAGAAGCTTTATTAACACGGGTCATACGAAATGTTTTGAAAAGTAGGCATAAACTCATTGTGACTTGCACCGGGTGGTTTGTACATAACACCTGCAATAATGTCATTGGATTTAGGGGACAAAATTTCAACAAACAAGAATTCAAGAGAATCTTCCGAACAAGTTAGTTCCTCCCTAATTTTAAAGTTCAACTCACACACCACCTTCAGTTTTACCAAGGAGTATATAACCTGGAAGGGTATAATAATCATGGGGATCAGTTTTAGCCAAGTTTCAGAAAGTGCAATAACAGAAAAATTACCGATAGAATAAAATAAAAAAATTAGTTGATCAAAAATGTTTCTGCAGACTTCTCATATTTAGGTGGAGTAAAGAAAAAACTTCAATATTGCTAGTCATGGAAACTTGCTCTGTGGAATGGTATTGTGAATTATTGATTGTATCGAAGTGATTATTTGGATCAAAGTAATCAAATTCAATCACAAAATCACCGGGACTAGGAGCCGTAATTAATCTGCTATTCGATGTCAAAATATGGCATGTAAAGTAACACAGTAAACTAGTACCAATGCTGCAAACCTGGAACACACATGTAACAAGACAAATATTAAGACAATACATATTCAAATAAATATATACCAATAAATACGAATGAACTAAGTAAGGAAAAGGACTTGTTCACTAACGTGAACTTCTAATTAATTGTGTGTAAAACAAGCCGGTAGTATACCTAATTATATATTAGAGTAGAGCGAAGTTTAGTCAGATCTTGTACTGGAACTTGAAGCAACAGCATTCGGTGATGAGGGTGAGGGATGGAACTCCTTTCTATCAATATACAGCTTTCCGTTGCAGAACACAACCTGTTGACCTTTATCATAGGCTAAGGAGAATGTTTATCCTGAGGACGCTCAGAGCATACTGATCGAAACGTCGAGTTGTAACGGTCGTTTCAGAACTAATTACTACTCAATTGAGAGAATTTCCGATGGTGTCACCGCAATTAGGATTACTTATCCTCTTCACCATGCAAAGCTACAAGTTTTAATAATCAAAACTAGCATTCGATATACACAAGAATATTTCTGTTTTTAAATGTAGCTATTTAAAAAATCTTGATTGTTGAAAGATTTTTGAATTGTATTTTATGGAAACCATTTACTTCAATTTTACGTGGGAATAGAAAATTTGACCGACTCATAGGTAAATATAATTGGATTCACACGAAATGTTTTCATTTTTCAATATTTTGAAATTAATGTATTGTATTTTTGTAAACCAGCTTTGTGACTTACTGACGCTAGAGGATCATGGTATTGAGAAGGATGAAAACATTGAAGTACGCCTTGTACAAGGCTTATTGGGTGGTGGAGCAAAACGTGAGTGCTCAATGGAAATTATTTGTTTACTGCATGCACTGCCCCAATAGAAATGTTTCTTTTAATTGAAATTTATTTTGTAAATATTATTCGATTATCCCCTCGATATTACCGCAAATTATGTAATTTTAAGCAGCTTCTTTTCAACTATTTTGTAGTACAACGGTATACCATTTTTCATAATAGTTGAAAAGAGTTGTTACATGAAAGAAATATTGAAACACGAATTCACTTGTGGTAAATGCATTCACACTTTACAAAGATGGAATATTACTTCAAACAACAACTTAATTGATTGGTTAACAAGTTTTTTTATCGGTCTACGCACGTGATGTATACAGAAATAAATTTGCGATTTCATTATGAAAGGAGAGTACATCATGTACAATAATTACTCAGAGTGTTTAATACGGTCACTATACTTTGCACTAGTACAGATAACCCATTGCACATTGTGTATCTATGGCATAATATCGGTACTTGATTTGTGGAAAGAGTGACTGGTTTGTGAAGGATCACTGAACAAATTCCCGGATTCAAGTCCAGCCAATCAATGTATTGGCACTGTTGCTGTGACTTCAGTTGATTTTTTTTAAATCATTTGAATTATCATTTTAATTAAGCTATAGTGGATCAACGCTCCGTTGCAACAATGTACTCATACACTTTTATTGTTTCATTGACAATAATCGCTCCGTGAATTTTTTTGTTGTTGTTGTTGTTGTTCTGGTGGTGACGTCCGACCTAGATTCATAACGGAAACGACATAATTATAATCTGATTTTTAAACAGAATCAACTGCAGGGACTGGTGCATCAGACGAGACTTTCCTGCGAGAGGTAGCTCAAAAAATCAAGAAAGACTGGAAGCGACTAGCAACAATGTTGGGTTTTAAATCAACAGAGATTGGCGCATTTGAAATCAACAGTCGGAACAACCTAGAGGAACAGGCTTGTCAGATGTTAGTTACTTGGTGGACAATGCAACCTAACAGAGAAGAAGCAGGAGAATGGTTAAGAGGTGTATTGACTCGATTTGGCCGTCCTGATTTAGCATCAAAGATACCAGGTATTGGCTGATGAACTTTGTGTTACATCTCTCTTATTCATATTTAAATAAATGCTCATATACTTGGTGGGAATCTAATAATATTAAGAGGATTTTGCATTCCCTTTAAAAGAAAACAAATTAACAGTGATTCTCATACTTTTTGACACAGCCTGCTAAGCGTGCATTATATCCACATCAGAGTCCAGTAGACAAACGTAATAAGAAAGGTATACTTACATAATGTTGATGTGCACAGTCATGATGCGACGTTTCATGTACAATAGAACTATTTCATTCTCCTTCTAGACACACTGGTAATGGCATTTATGATTATACTGTTCACATAGCTTACCTCACGTTTTTCTTTATTATCGCTTTTTAGAAAGAGACGTCAAACCATGTATCCTTATTATGATCACCCCCTCCAGATTATAAGCGCGTTACTTATTGGCTAAAATTGTGCGTCCAGTCATATGTGGTCTCACCAATCAGAATACCTTAATTATCTGGGGACAATTTTTCTATATTATTCTATTCATTTAGCTCTGGAAAGTTCTACAGTCAAACCAGAAAATGCGGACCAGCCAACGGGAGACCAAGCAGATTCTCATACAGCAAAACAACAGCGTGGTATGTTTGCATGCTTCCATGTCACGATATTGGGATTAATGAGGAAATGTTTATAACATGATTACAAATTTACTAAATTATAATTTTGATGTGAAGTTGGTGATGATACCAAACATCCTGAGAAATAACTACGTTTGGGATTCTGTGAAATGTAAATCATGTCCGTGATCAATTTCCACATTAAATTGAAAGCAAACAATCTGACTATATTTTCAAACATTTTTGAGGATAGTTTCTATACATATCTCATGATTCTTATGGATGCATTTACAAACATTCTACTGATAGTGTAGAATTCCTTATGGAAGGTAAAACATTGGTATGTGGAAACGTACATTCCGCATTTCAACCCTTTAGTTTATATATCACAACAACATGGGCGGATCCAGAACATTTTTAGAGGGGGCTGAGAATCAAAAACAATTATTTTTCAGTACTACAAAGGGTGCCGCCACTTCCTATGCGCAACGGTTAGTACAGTACTAAGTTTATCCCGCACACTGTGGGAATGGGAGTGCGTTCTCCCCTCCCCTCCCCCTTTCTCTCTCTTTTTCTCTCTTTTTTATTTTACGATTTTAGGAGGGTGGGGTCTACAGCCCCCTTAGCCCCCTAGATCCGCCAATGAACAATAATAACATGTGATCATAGTTTCATCACAATAGATGCCCATGTTTTGAGGGAATCGACAAAAATGTTTTAAAACACAGGAAGGCACTTCAGACAGAATAATTTCTCATGATAATTTTACACCAAGTAGGTCCTAAGGTTTTTGCAAATAACTCGTATTTTGATAATCAAAATACAAACAATTTGCTATTATTGCCATCTTTTTGCCGAATGTTTTCTTTAAAAAATGTGTCCAGACTTTATTTAATGTATTTCGGTTGAAATTAAGATGGTTTATTAATATAATTTATACGCTTCTATAAATAAGTATATTTCATAGAGGCAATTTTTTATAAGCTGATCACTTATGTAAATTGTCTTTAATTACTGACAGCTTTCATCAATAGTTGATTAAAAACGATTGTTAATTGTGGTGCTGCAATTTACATTATAATTATAGGTTTGTTTTGGTGTTTAGTTGTAGTCATTTGTCCCATTTGTCCCACTATTGTCCTATTGACAATAATCGCTCACTGAATACCTTTTGTTGTTTCTGTTGGTGTGGTTCCGTCTAGATTCATAAGGCCCCTTCTCAAAACTATTCCGGCATAACTTGCGGGGAGATTTCCCTGCAGTTGATTTTTCAACCTGCAAAGTACCCCCAAGCAGTCCAAATATATTGCGGATAAATTATAAATATATTGCGGGTAAATGTGTGCTTTGTATCGGGGAAATCTATCTAATAAAAGAATCCACCCGCAACGTTTTTACAAGGATATACCCTTTGCGGAAAAACTTTCCCGCAACTTATCCCAGAATAGTTTTGAGAAGGTGCGTAACAGAAACGACAAAACTATTATGTGATTCAACTGCAGGGGCTGGTGCATTAGACGAGACGTTCCTGCGGAATGTAGCTCCAAAAATCAAGAAAGACTGGAAACGATTAGCAACCAAATTGGGCTTCAATCCAGCAGAAATTCACGGATTTGAAATTATCAGTCCGAACAACATGGAGGAACAGGCTTGTCAGATGTTAGTTACTTGGTGGAGAAGGCAACCTAACAAAGAAGAAGCAGGAGAATGGTTAAGAGGTGTATTGACTCGATTTGGCCGTCCTGATTTAGCATCAAAGATACCAGGTATTAGTTGATGTGCTTTGTCTTGCATCTCTCGTAGGCCCCCAAAATAGTATCCGGTTTCTGGTCATCAATTGCGCTTTTTTTTGGCCATCTTTTTTTTGCCAACAGGGAAATACGTGATACATTGTATACACGGGGACCAAATTTCCCATTAAGTATGGTGGCTAAGAGAGGCCTTACAAATCGGGCAAATGTTTATACCCCGATGTTAAAAAGTTGTTCAAAGCACAGCACGGCAGAATTAGAATCGATCCAGCAATTGTTGCTGCAATTCCCCCCCCCCCAAAAAAAAAAAAAAAATTAAATTAAAATTAAAAATGCCAGCACGCAGGTCTGAGGCGACGCGCGCGGAGACCAAAAACCGTTTTTCATTCTCCTCCCAGACACACTGATGATAGCTTTTCAGGTTAACCTTGAAACATTTTAACTTGTAGAGAATACTTACTACATGTATATCGTTTGGTCGAGCCTATGGTGATTGTATAGACGGTCTATTTATTATCGCGTATTAGAATGCGAACAATCATCATATTCATGATTGGCCTCCAGATTTCATTTTTACAAAATTGTGGGGTATTTTTGTACATTGGTAACCATAAAATGTCTTTGGAAACATGTGACTTACTGCCTATTAGACTTGTGTATGTCCAGTCATCTGTGGTCAGATAAAGCAGATGTCTGATCATACCCACGAAAGCAGCTCTCCACCAATCAGAATACATCAACTGTCTGGGGGAATTCATGATTGCCGTTTGATTGCTGATATGTTATGTTGTTATTATTCTATTCATTTAGCTCTGGAAAGTTCTACAGTCAAACCAGAAAGATTACGAGCAGGCTAATCGAAACGTTGAGAACAACCCGTGAAGTCCCCATGGTTCTCCCCGGAACCATATTAACCCGTGAAGTTCCATGTTTCTCCCTGAACCATATTTCACTTAGCGACAGTAGAGAAAAACGAGTTGTCCCGAAATTGGTTCTCCTTGAACCTTTCTCACTTAATCACATGAGAGAGTGTGATACGGTTCTTTTCAGAACCCGTACCAGCTTTCACGTTAGTTGAGATATATATATTTTGTATAATGGAATTATTTAAGTATTTTAATCGCCCGTGTTTTAATTCTTTTAACGGCAACTCGCTTTTTAACAGACATTTTATTTTTGATCGGAACATTGCTATTTTATTTGACGAACTGAATACAAATGCTGTTAATGGACACATTTCTCAAAATAATTTTAAGAAACATGGTTTTACAGTAAATATGTACCAAAAACTAATTTATGTCGAGTCCCCGTGTAGACAAAGTACGTGGAGAGAAAGATATACTGTACGTACTTACACATGATGTGCACTTGTAAAAAGAGCATTAATTTGGCAGTGATATCAGTCATGACGCAACGTTTCATGTACAATATAAACATTTCATTCTCCGCCCAGACACACTGATGGTGGCTTTTCAGGTTACCCTTGAAACATTTTGACTTGTAGATAATACTTACTACATGTATATTGTTTGGACGAGCCTATGGTGATTGCATAGACGGTCTAATTATTATCGGGTATTAGATTGCGAACAATCATCATATTCATGATTGGCTTCCAGATTTCATTTTCAAAATTGTGGGGTATTTTTGTACATTGGTAAACATAAAATGTCTTTGGAAACACGTGACTTACTGCTTATTAGACTTGTGTATGTCTAGTCATCTGTGGTCTGATAAAGCAGATGTCTAATCATATCCACGAAAGCAGCTCAACTGTCTGGGGGAATTCATGATTGCCGTTTGATTGCTGATATGTTATGTTGTTATTATTCTATTCATTCAGCTCTGGAAATTTCTACAGTCAAACCAGAATGTGCGGACCAGCCAACGGAAGGCCAAGCAGATTCTCATACAGCAAAACAACAGCGTGGTAGGTTTTCATGTTTTCATGTTGGGATAATGGGATTATTTAAAGAAAGTTCACATCAATGGTAATTAGTGTGCGCCTTTGGTTATTACATGATTACAAATTTACTAAATTATAATTTGTATGTGACGTTGGTGATTATCCCAAACATCATGAGATGCTGTGAAATGTAAATCATATCCGTGATCAATTTTCCACATTAAATTGAATGCAAACAATCTGACGATATTTTCAAACATTTTTGAGGATAGTTTCTGTATATATCTCATGATTCTTATGGAAACATTTACAAACATTTTACTGATAGTGTAGAATTCCTTATGGAAGGTAAAACATTGGTATGTGGAAATCTACTTTCTGCAGTTCAACCCTTTAGTTTATACATCATAACCTGTGAAAGGTTCATCATAATAGATGCCCACATTTTGAAGAATAGACAAAAATTCCCTTCCCTTCCCTTCCC
Source organism: Zoroaster sp. YZ-2022 (assembly GCA_029582265.1). Classification (NCBI taxonomy): domain Eukaryota; kingdom Metazoa; phylum Echinodermata; class Asteroidea; order Forcipulatida; family Zoroasteridae; genus Zoroaster; species Zoroaster sp. YZ-2022. The sequence goes on along the minus strand of CM055825.1, from coordinate 27,371,637 downwards.
TATAGGCCTAAACAAAAACACAAACAACTTACTATTGTTGCAATCTGTTTGCCGATTTTTTTTCACGATTGTTAATTGCGGTTCTTCAATTTGAATTAGTTTCCTGTATAAGCCACGGGGAATATCCACATGCGTAGATTTAACGTGCAGTAAATGTGTGAACAGAGTGTATGAGTTGAATGTAGAGGGAGTTTGGCATTTTTGCAAGGCCTACGGAAATTCAAATGATAATAATACATTTCAAATAATTTATACAGCAGTGGAAGGTAAATTAAATGAGACTTTCCTGCGGGACATAGCTGAAAACATCGGGATCGACTGGAAACGACTAGCAACAAACTTAGGGTTCAAAACAGCACAGATTACCGCATTTCAGCAAGACAACCGGGACAACTTGAAGGAGCAGGCTTTTAAGATGTTCGTTGCTTGGCAAAATAAACAAACTGACGTTGAAGGAACAAGACGCAGTTTGATAGAGGCCCTGGTTAAAATTGAACGGACTGATTTGGCTTCAAGAATACCAGGTAACATTTATTTTGATTATTAATATCTCTTAGATTAATATCTTAATTCGGGTCAGAAAATTGTGATATGGATTCGTTCTGGCCAAGTTCCGGGTTATTTTTGACCTACCGTACCCCAGGACATCGGCTTCTACCTCAGCGACAATTGGCAACCTCTACTACGGACTGAAGGATCTCCTGTATCCAAAGTCAACATCCCACCCTAGACTGAGGGGTCTCCTACATCCTAAGTCATCCACCCTCCCGCCCCTTGCTTTATTACTAACTGATTCAGTTCAGTGAGCAAACACTCCTCTCCCCCACTCTAAGGATTGTAGTTTCAAGTTCCCTCCTGCCCATAACAATGCTCTAATTGTTGTGTTTACAAATTGTAGCCATTGTTGCAAGTATGTAAAAGGTCATGATGAAGGCCCCCCCAGGTTTTTGGGTTTAAACGAGTCAACGAAAGAATTAAATTTGGACCAATGATTTGTCTTAGAAATTTATTTGTTTGTGTTAGCTAAAAGTAAAACAACATTGGCGACGAAAAACTCTGATAGTAATGGAAAAACAGTAATCCCTTTTTGACTGTTATTCGACCCGGCGACTTGACCACGAAAAGGTGGCCCCATCGTTCGAGTTGTATGGGGATGGCTAATCGTGGGGCCTACCACGGCAGATTACAACGACGACGTGGTATTGCCCATTTTGGGGACCAGAGTCCAGAAATTTTCCATTACCGACGGGGGTTTTACAGATTATGAGTCCCAAAAACAGCATTTAATAAAACCGCCCAAAAAAAATGCAGATCTGCACGGCAGACATTCCACCAGTCCCCAAAAGGAAGGAAAAAGATAATGAAATTTAAAGCAGCTTGGGGGCAGAGATTGGATTTTGAAAAAAAAGAAAACCTGATAAGAGATGCCAGAGTAAGTGAAAACGATTATGTTAGAGGGGTTTTTTGGGAAACGGGGGAGAATAACTTTAAAAAGACATTAAGGTGGCTGATAAAGGGAAAAGATAGAAGTGCAAATGGCTGCATTTTTCGTAAAAGCAAAACTCGTCTGACAACACCTGGTTCCCGGGAAACCAAGATCTCACGACAAAAACAAGCCAAAAATGAACCCCCAAAAATCCAAAGCCTGGGGCAGGAAACCAATCAGAAAAACCGTACTACTTCAAAGGCGTTTACAGATTTTAAAACGGGTTTTTGGGGCGTGCCCCCTTTCCCCGCAAGAGGCCAGAATGCAAAAATGTTCGGGAAGAGACATTTGCCAAAGCCCAAGACAAAGTCCGCCAAGAGTAAACCCGTCGTGAGGAACACTTTTTTCGCCGTACACCATTTCTCGTGGGGGAATTTTTTCAAACAAGAAAAGAATGTTGGTGGAGTTGACCAAATGTTGATCACCGGGGACTAGCAATGGGATAATGGCGTGGAATCGCTGGGTGACAAAGTTGGGAACCCGTAGCTCCCCCAAACAAAAAAAATTGTATATGGGCATTTATTTTTTGAAAGGTCTTTTTTCGAGGCGTATCGCAGAAAATCTGTAAAACCCGAACTTGTCATAAAGGGCAAAGGTTCCTTATTTGGGCGGATACTGAAAGAAATTTGGGGTCAAAATTGGGATGCAGAGCGATTGAAGTGCACAAAGAGTAGCTCGACGGGAGATAACAAAAACAGTTCCACAAACCCCCGGATGTGTTAAAGCGAGGGTTTACGACTGAACAAGTGAAGCCACATTGCCCCCTGGTCGGCCAGCACAACCATAGACGCACCATCCAATTTACGAGTAGGAAAAGATTCGGAGTTGGAAGAACTGGAAACATTGAGCGTTGACGGTCCAACCCCCTTTTGGGGCAATCCAGAGTCACGGGGCCAAAAACCAATGGTGACAAAAAGACTCGCCTCGATAAGAGGGTAAAAGGGAAATATGGTCGTCATCCAAACCCCAGTCGATGAGCTTTGGTAACGAATGGCTAAAGTTTTTAGCAAACTCGACCCTGGGCTCCACCAGCTGGGGCATATGGAATCATGAGGGGTCACAACCTTTTTACACACTGTGGTTTATCAGTAAAAAAAATTTTATCACCTTAAAGAAATAAACCCCAAGGGAAAACCCAAAACAATCGCCCCGACAAGGAGAAAACGATAACAGAGTGCTTTCGGCAGATTGTGAGAGCCTCACCTTTAACCCAAAAATGCGTTCCCTGAGTGGGTTTATATTCGGAATATTATCCCCCGAAGGCCCCACCCAAAAGAAGCAAAAACTGTAGAATTTGAGAACCGGGAAAAGGGCTCAAAATTGGGTTTTTGGCCCAGTTGGGTTTAGTAGCAAACCCCCTTTGTTACAGTGTCCGATCCACTTAACCAACCAGGAAGGTGTTCCGTTTTAATTTGGGGTTTACCAGCGAACAGCCTAACACGCAAAGGGGAGCCCCCGGGAAAGGACTACGCTAGCCCGACGCGCACAACAAAAGGGGATATGACGCGAGTCCAGTAGGGGTGGGGACCAGTCCAGGAACAACACGACGGTTTGTTCCAGTATGGCCTGCAGCCTGACAAAAGGGAGATTCCAGAAGAGAAGGAAGCCCCATCACCCTCTGGGCTTTGGGAAAATTTACCCTTCATCTATGGTCGCAAACCACTGACTGGGCAAACCCCTTAGAGGCGAAAATAAACCCCCGGGCCAAACCTGGCGAATCGAGGGTTGTAATTTGCTGATTCGAGTTTGTAAACCCGGGGCGAAAACATCGCGACGCTTTTCCGGCTTTTGGGGGTAATTCCACACGGGGAGACGAGTATTTTGTTTACGCCGGTTCCCCCGCCGGGGCGACACGAAACAAGTCAACATCCGCGGAGGATGAAGAGCCTGCAGGTAAGAGATGCAACCACTGAAAGTTTTAAAACTGTGCAAACCAACCAAAAATGTGCCATTGGGCAAAATCCACGGGACGGCATCGTTCTGCAAGGAAAACAACAAACATTTTTTTGCATGAGGGGCACCTTGTTGGGGGAAAAAAAACCTTTCACCAAGGATGGTGGCCGAAGGAAAAAGGGTGCAAGCGCAACCCCCCCCCTTCAACCCGCCATTTCCCAAGGGGGTAAAAATGGCAAAGTGTCGTAGTTACCAAAAGGCCGTATTCGCGAAACACAAGTCACGGAAATTTTTGCAAAACGCGAGTGAGACATGACGTCCGATCCTGCCCCCCATCACCCAAAGGGAACAGCAGATGTCCCCAACCAAACTTCAGTTTCCCCCCAAATCTGGGGGCAAACCAGTCAACCCCCCCAGTCGGGAAATGAGCAACTTTCCACACGGGGAGACCCAAAAGACAGTGCGGCATGCACCCAAGAAAAGACTATGTTCTAAAAATGAATGAATGGGCAGAAGAAACCTGTTTGTTAAAACATGACTTTTTTTATTCAAGTTGATAAAAGTTTAAAAGTTGAGATGTAAAAAATATTTGCCATCATCCATGCAAATCGGTTTTCCTATGATCCGTAGTTGGGATCTTTTTCTAAAAAAAGGAGGGAGGGGTTTTCGCGACTTGAGCCAGTCTAGCTGCAAGTATGTCAAAGGTCATTTATGAAGGCCGCCGCCAGTTGTTGCTTAGACGAGTCAACGGAAAGGGAATTAAATTTGAGGACCCCCTGA
>CM055825.1:27331732-27366978 GCA_029582265.1 Zoroaster sp. YZ-2022 | reverse complement strand
TTTTTTTTGAAAAAAAAAAAGGACTAACAACTCTCTTCTTGATGGACGGGTTATGGGGTTCTTCTTCAGCAGCGTCTCCCAGAGTCCGGATGTAAACAGCTATTATACAAGGTCTAAAGAGATATGTTTGTATTTTAAGTATCAAATAATAAAAGGTTGTCCGGACCTGTGACATTCAGATCAGACAAGTTTAGTTTGATTTAAAAAAAAAAATACAAATATTTCGTTTCTACTCAGATTTGTATAAACAAAATGCCCAGTACACGGCTAACTATGATATTTAGTCCCTCAATAATTACTGAGCTCACGGTGATTAAAAAAGGATCAACAAATGATGGCATTCTTGTCATTCAGAATTCAGCTGCACATGATTTCTTTGAAATATATTTGGATAACAATATTACGGCAATCACCTTCGAAACTTACCAGTTTGTAATAATTCATTACAGGGAAAAGGCTTCGTCAGGCATAGCTAGGAAAGTTCAAACACAGCTTCAGTTCTTTGTCCAGACACCCGTCACATCAAAGTCACTTTGTCTACAACTGGATCCCAAAACTACAGTCTTCGCTTTGAAACAATTAATATACAAAAGGTTTGGCATTGACCCGGAAAAACAACACCTCTACACCAGGAGAAAGATTCAGGTAGGTCATGAGTATTTCTTCTTCTTCTTCTTCTTCTTCTTCTTCTTCTTCTTCTTCTTCTTCTTCTTCTTCTTCTTCTTCTTCTTCTTCTTCTTCTTCTTCTTCTTCTTCTTCTTCTTCTTCTTCTTCTTCTTCTTCTTCTTCTTCTTCTTCTTCTTCTTCTTCTTCTTCTTTGGCTTCTTCTTCTTCTTCTTCTTCTTCTTCTTCTTCTTCTTCTTCTTCTTCTTCTTCTTCTTCTTCTTCTTCTTCTTCTTTTTTTGTCTACACAAAAACACATACTTGCATTTGTGACGTCATGATGAGGTCATAAGATATCGAATTACAATAAATCAATGTTTAATATTTAACAAAATCATATCTCAACAACCACAAGAGGTAAATTCACAAATACTTACAAAAAGATGAGCCCAATTTGACCTTACTTCCTGTCCAAACCGGAAGTCAAAAATTTATATTTTTTATAAAATCATATCTCAACAACCACAAGAGGTAAATTGACATTTTCTTCACCATTGTACATATCGTTAATTGTCCAAAAATATTTACAAAAGGTGACCTGAATTTGACCTTACTTCCTGTCCAAACCGGAAGTCAAAGTTTAATATTTAAAAAAATAATATCTCAACAACCACAACAGGTAAATTCACAGTTTTTGCACCATTGTACAGATCGTTAATTGTCAAAAGAATTTACAAAACGGTGAGCCCAATTTGACCTTTACTTCCTGTCCAAACCGGAAGTCAAATTTTAATATTAAAAAAATCATATCTGAACAACAACAAGAGGTAAATTCACAATTTTTGTATCATTGTACAGATCGTTAATTGTCAAAAAATATTTACTATAAGATGACTCCAATTTGACCTTACTTCCTGTCCAAACCGGAAGTAAAATTTTAATATTTAAAAAAATCCTATCTCAACAACCACAAGAGGTAAATTGACATTTTTGCGCCATTGTACAGATTGTTAATGGTCAAAAGATTTACAAAAACATGACCCCAATTTGACCTTTACGTCCTGTCCAAACCGGAAGTCAAAGTTTAATATTAAAATAATTGCTAAATTCAGTATTGTATTGTATTCAAATAAACTTCTCGCGAGAACTTCAACAGACATTAACATTTGACTTTCTCCAACACTTTGAATTGATGACGTCATCTTTTAACTTCAACCGAATACCTAGTTTTTGTTGTGACAAAAACTTACATCTAGTTAAGTTTAGGTTTATGGGTAGGAGGAGTGTTTTTGTCATATATATATTTAAAATTATCAATGAATTAATTAAATGCCAGATTAGGATTATCACAACTAAAGACTCTAAACCACTCATTAGAGTGAAGGTCATCTTTGAATTTGTGAAGATTTATATACGGATAGGGGTGTGAATGGAATCATTGAATGATGCCTCAGATTTAAATGACTGCATATTCATGAATATGGGTAGGTGATCAGAAATGTCGATTAAAGTAAAACCCGATTCATGAGAAGGTAACACATTTGCAAAAAATAGTATCAATAATTGTAACCGATGCATTTGTGATTCTTGTAGGTTTGTCAATTCAGGGGAGAAAAGAATAAGATGTGATTAAGTCCATGAGGGTTTTCGAGCTGGGGTTGGTATTAAGTAAATTAATATTAAAGTCACCAGAAATAAAACAAACTTTATTAACAAGGGTCATACGAAAAAATAAGTTCTGAAAAGTAGGCATAAACTCATTGTGACTTGCACTGGGTGGTTTGTACATCTGCAATAATGTCAATGACTTTAGGGGACAAAATTTCAACAAACAAGAATTCAAGAGAATCTTGCGAACAAGTTAGTTCCTCCCTAATTTTAAAGTTCAACTCACACACCACCTTCAGTTTTACCCTGTCGATTGTTCACAAGGAGTATATAACCTGGAAGGGAATAATAATCATGGGGATCAGTTTTAGCCAAGTTTCAGAAAGTGCAATAACAGAAAAATGACAGATAGAATTTTAAAACAAATTAGATCAAAATGTTTCTGGAGACTTCTAATATTTAGGTGGAGTAAACAAAAACCTTCAGTATTACTAGTCATGGAAACTTGCTCTGTGGAATGGTATTGTGAATTATTGATTGTATCGAAGTGATTATTTGAATCAAAGTAATCAAATTCAATCACAAAATCACTGGGACTAGGAGCCGTCATTAATCTGCTATTCGATGTCAATATATGGCATGTAAAGTAACACAGTAAACTAGTACCAATGCTGCAAACCTGGAACACACATGTAATGTATCAAGACAAATATTAAGACAATACATATTCATAGAAATATATACCAATAAATACGAATGAACTAAGTAAGGAAAAGGACTTGTTCACTAACGTGAACTTCTAATTAATTGTGTGTAAAACAAGCCGGTAGTATACCCAATTATATATTAGAGTAGAGCGAAGTTTAGTCAGATCTTGTACTGGAACTTAAAGCAACAGCATTCGGTGATGAGGGTGAGGGATGGAACTTCTTTCTATCAATATACAGCTTTCCGTTGCAGAACACAACCTGTTGACCTTTATCATAGGCTAAGGAGAATGTTTCTCCTGAGGACGATCAGAGCATACTGATCGAAACGTCGAGTTGTAACCTCCAGTTCGTTTCAGAACTAATTACTACTCAATTGAGAGAATTTCCCATGGTGTCACCGCAATTAGGATTACTTATCCTCTTCACCATGCAAAGTTACAAGTTTTAATAATCAAAACTAGCATTCGATATACACAAGGATATTTCTGTTTTTAAATGTAGCTCTTTAAAAAATCTTGATTGTTGAAAGATTTTTGAATTGTATTTTATGGAAACCATTTACTTCAATTTTACGTGGGAATAGAAAATTTGACCGACTCATAGGTAAATATAATTGGATTCACACGAAATGTTTTCATTTTTCAATATTTTGAAATTAATGTATTGTATTTTTGTAAACCAGCTTTGTGACTTACTGACGCTAGAGGATCATGGTATTGAGAAGGATGAAAACATTGAAGTACGCCTTGTACAAGGCTTATTGGGTGGTGGAGCAAAACGTAAGTGCTCAATGGAAATTGCCCCAATAGAAAAAATATTTAAAAATAGTATATTAATTGAAATTTATTTTGTAAATATTATTCGATTATCTCCTCGATATTACCGCAAATTATGTAATTTTAAGCAGCTTCTTTTCAACTATTTTGTAGTACAACGGTATACCATTTTTCATAATAGTTGAAAAGAGTTGTTACATGAAAGAAATATTGAACCACGAATTCACTTGTGGTAAATGCATTCACACTTTACAAAGATGGAATATTACTTCAAACAACAACTTAATTGATTGGTCAACAAGTTTTTTTATCGGTCTACGCACGTGATGTATACAGAAATTAATTTGCGATTTCATTATGAAAGGAGAGTACATCATGTACAATAATTACTCAGAGTGTTTAATACGGTCACTATACTTTGCACTAGTACAGATAACTCATTGCACATTTTATTGTGTATCTATGGCATAATATCGGTACTTGATTTGTGGAAAGAGTGACTGGTTTGTGAAGGATCACTGAACAAATTCCCGGATTCAAGTCCAGCCAATCAATGTAATGGCACTGTTGCTGTGACTTCAGTTGAATTTTTTTTTAATCATTTGAATTATCATTTTAATTAAGCTATAGTGAATCAACGCTCCGTTGCAACAATGTACTCATACGCTTCTATTGTTCCATTGACAATAATCGCTCCGTTAATTTTTAATTTTTTTATTTATTTTTTGTTCTGGTGGTGACGTCCCACCTAGAGTCAAAACGGAAACGACATAATTATAATCTGATTTTTAAACAGAATCAACTGCAGGGACTGGTGCATCAGACGAGACTTTCCTGCGAGAGGTAGCTCGAAAAATCAAGAAAGACTGGAAGCGACTAGCAACAATGTTGGGTTTTAAATCAACAGAGATTGACGCATTTGAAATCAACAGTCGGAACAACCTAGAGGAACAGGCTTGTCAGATGTTAGTTACTTGGTGGAGAATGCAACCTAACAAAGATGAAGCAGGAGAATGGTCAAGAGATGTACTGACTCGATTTGGCCGTCCTGATTTAGCATCAAAGATACCAGGTATTGGTTGATGAACTTCGTGTTACATCTCTCTTATTCATATTTAAATAAATGCTCATATACTTGGTGGGAATCTAATTATATTAAGAGGATTTTGCATTCCCTTTAAAAGAAAACAAATTAACAGTGATTCTCCTACTTTTTGACACAGCCCGCTAAGTGTGCATTATATCCACATCAGAGTCCAGTAGACAAACGTAATAAGAAAGGTATACTTACATAATGTTGATGTGCACTGGTAAGGAGATACCAGTCATGATGCGACGTTTCATGTACAATATAACTATTTCATTCTCCTCCTAGACACACTGGTGATGGCATTTATGATAATACTGTTCACATAGCTTACCTCTTGTTTTTCTCTATTATCGCTTTTTAGAAAGAGACGTCAAATCATGTATCATTATTATGATCACCCCCTCCAGATTATAAGCGCGTTACTTATTGGCTAAAATTGTGCGTCCAGTCATATGTGGTCTCACCAATCAGAATACCTTAACTATCTGGGGACAAATTTTCTATATTATTCTATTCATTTAGCTCTGGAAAGTTCTACAGTCACACCAGAAAATGCGGACCAGCCAACGGGAGACCAAGCAAATTCTCATACAGCAAAACAACAGCGTGGTATGTTTGCATGCTTCCATGTCACGATATTGGGATTAATGAGGAAATGTTTATAACATGATTACAAATTTACTAAATTATAATTTTGATGTGAAGTTGGTGATGATACCAAACTTTCTGAGAAATAACTACGTTTGAGATGCTGTCATTTATGAGAAAACGTGAAATGTAAATCATGTCCGTGATCAATTTTCACATTAAATTGAAAGCAAACAATCTGACTATATTTTCAAACATTTTTGAGGATAGTTTCTGTATATATCTCACGATTTTTATTGATGCATTTACAAACATTTTACTGATAGTGTAGAATTCCTTATGGAAGGTAAAACATTGGTATGTGGAAACGTACATTCCGCATTTCAACCCTTTAGTTTATATATCACAACAACATGGGCGGATCCAGAACATTTTTAGGGGGGGCTGAGAATCAAAAACAATTATTTTTCAGTACTACAAAGGGTGCCGCCACTTCCTATGCGCAACAGTTAGTACAGTACTAAGTTTATCCCGCACACTGTGGGAATGGGAGTGCGTTCTCCCCTCCCCTCCCCCCTTTCTCTCTCTTTTTCTCTCTTTTTTATTTTACGATTTTAGGGCGGGGGGTGGGGGCTACAGCCCCCTTAGCCCCCCTAGATCCGCCAATGAAAAATAATAACATGTGATCATAGTTTCATCACAATAGATGCCCATGTTTTGAGGGAATCGACAAAAATGTTTTCAAACACAGGAAGGCACTTCAGACGGAATAATTTCTCATGATAATTTTACACCAAGTAGGTCCTAAGGTTTTTGCAAATAACTCGTATTTTGATAATCAAAATACAAACAATTTGCTATTATTGCCATCTTTTTGCCGAATGTTTTCTTTTAAAAATGTGTCCAGACTTTATTTAATGTATTTCGGTTGAAATTAAGATGGTTTATTAATATAATTCATACGCTTCTATAAAAAAGTATATTTCATAGAGGCAATTTTTTATAACCTTACCACTTATGTAAATTGTCTTTAATTACTGACAGCTTTCATCAATAGTTGATTAAAAACGATTGTTAATTGTGGTGCTGCAATTTACATTATAATTATAGGTTTGTTTTGGTGTTTAGTTGTAGTCATTTGTCCCATTTGTCCCATTTGTCCCACTATTGTCCCATTGACAATAATCGCTCACTGAATACCTTTTGTTGTTTCTATTGGTGTGTTTCCGCCTAGATTCATAAGGCACCTTCTCAAACTATTCCGGCATAACTTGCGGGGAGATTTCCCTGCAGTTGATTTTTCAACCTGCAAAGTACCCCCAAGCAGTCCAAATATATTGCGGATAAATTATAAACATATTGCGGGTAAATGTGTGCTTTGTATCGGGGAAATGTATCTAATAAAATAATCCACCCGCAACGTTTCCACAAGGATATACCCTTTGCGGAAAAACTTTCCCGCAACTTATCCCAGAATAGTTTTGAGAAGGTGCGTAACAGAAACGACAAAACTATTACGTGATTCAACTGCAGGGGCTGGTGCATTAGACGAGACGTTCCTGCGGAATGTAGCTCCAAAAATCAAGAAAGACTGGAAACGATTAGCAACCAAATTGGGCTTCAAGCCAGCAGAGATTCACGGATTTGAAATTATCAGTCCGAACAACCTGGAGGAACAGGCTTGTCAGATGTTAGTTACTTGGTGGAGAAGGCAACCTAACAAAGAAGAAGCAGGAGAATGGTTAAGAGGTGTATTGACTCGATTTGGCCGTCCTGATTTAGCATCAAAGATACCAGGTATTGGTTGATGTACTTTGTATTGCATCTCTCTTAGGCCCCCCAAAATAGTATCCGGTTTCTGGTCATCGATCGCGCTTTTTTCGGCCATCTTTTGTTTGCCAACAGGGAAATACGTGATACATTGTATACACGGGGACCAAATTTCCCATAAGGTATGGTGGCTATAAGAGGGGCCTTACAAATCGGGCAAATGTTCATACCCCGATGTGAAAAAGTTGTTCAAAGCACAGCACGGCAGAATTAGAATCGATCCAGCAATTGTTGCTGCAATTTCCCCCCCCCCCAAAAAAAAAAAATTAAATTAAAAATGCCAGCACGCAGGTCTGAGGCGACGCGCGTGGAGACCAAAAACCGTTTTTCATTCTCCTCCCAGACACACTGCTGATAGCTTTTCAGGTTACCCTTGAAACATTTTGACTTGTAGAGAATAATTACTACATGTATATCGTTTGGTCGCGCCTATGGTGATTGTATAGACGGTCTATTTATTATCGCGTATAGAATGCGAACAATCATCATATTCATGATTGGCCTCCAGATTTCATTTTCAAAATTGTGGGGTATTTTTGTACATTGGTAAACATAAAATGTCTTTGGAAACACGTAAATTTCTGCCTATTAGACTTTGGCATGTCCAGTCATCTGTGGTCAGATAAAGCAGATGTCTAATCATATCCACGAAACCAGCTCTCTACCAATCAGAATACATCAACTGTCTGGGGGAATTCATGATTGCCGTTTGATTGCTGATATGTTATGTTCTTATTATTCTATTCATTTAGCTATGGACATTTCTACAGTCAAACCAGAAAGTGCGGACCAGGCAACGGAAGGCCAAGCAGATTCTCATACAGCAAAACAACAGCGTGGTAGGTTTCATGTTTTCATGTTGGGATAATGGGATTATTTAAAGAAAGTTCACATCAGTGGTAATTAGTGTGCACCTTTGCATATTACATGATTACAAATTTACTAAATTATAATTTTGATGTGAAGTTGGTGATGATCCCAAACATCCTGAGAAATAACTACGTTTGGGATTCTGTGAAATGTAAATCATGTCCGTGATCAATTATCCACATTAAATTGAATGCAAACAATCTGACTATTTTTTCAAACATTTTTGAGGATAGTTTCTGTACATATCTCATGATTCTTATGGATGCATTTACAAACATTTTACTGATAGTGTAGAATTCCTTATGGAAGGTAAAACATTGGTATGTGGAAATGTACGTTCCGCAGTTCAACCCTTTAGTTTATATATCATAACAATAATAACCTGTGAAAGGTTCATCACAATAGATGCCCACGTTTTGAGGAATAGACAAAAAAATGTTACAGGTTTTAAAACATGGGAAGGCACTTCAGGTGGAATAAGTTCTCAGGATAATTCCTTCCCTTCCATTTAAACAAAAACACAAACAACTTACTATTGTTGCAATCAGTTTGCCGATTTTTTTTCACGATTGTTAATTGCGGTTCTTCAATTTGAATTAGTTTCCTCTATAAGCTACGGGGAATATCCGCACGCGTAGATTTAACGTGCAGTAAATGTGTGAACAGAGTGTATGAGTTGAATGTAGAGGGAGTTTGGCATTTTTGCAAGGCCCACGGAAATTCAAATGATAATAATACATTTCAAATAATGTATACAGAAGCGGAAGGTAAATTAAGTGAGAGTTTCCTGCGTGACATAGCTGAAAACATCGGGATCGACTGGAAACGACTAGCAACAAACTTAGGGTTCAAAACAGCGCAGATAACCACATTTCAGCAAGACAACCGGGACAACTTGAAGGAGCAGGCTTTTAAGATGTTCGTCGCTTGGCAAAATAAACAAACTGACATTAAAGGAACAAGACGCAGTTTGATAGAGGCTCTGGTTAAAATTGACCGGACTGATTTGGTTTCAAGAATACCAGGTATCAGTTATTATTATTATTATCTCTCAGATTAATGTCTTAATCCGGGTTAGAATTTTATGACATCGATTTTTTTTTTAACACGGTAAATATTTAAATATTGGTTGAAGTATCCAGTCATCCGTATTGGAATTAATCACGTGATGTTTAAACATTCCCACAAAATCAGCTCTCCACCAATCAAAATACCTCAACTGTCTGTGGCAATTCATGAATGCCGTTTGATTGCTGATTAAAGGGTACGTATTTATTATTCCATTCATTTAGCTCTGGAAAGTTCAACAGTCAAACCAGAATGTGCGGACCAGTCAACGAGAGACCAAGCAGATTCTCATACAGCAAAACAACAGCGTGGTAGGTTTTCATGCTTTCAAGTTGAGAATTTTTTTAAATATTTTTTTATAGTGGAATTATTTAAGTATTTTAATCGCCCGTGTTTTCAATTTTTTAACGGCAACTCTTGCTTTTTAACAGACATTTTATTTTTGATCGGAACATTGCTATTTTATTTGACGAACTGAATACAAATGCTGTTAAAGTACACATTTCTCAAAATAATCTTAAGAAACATGGTTTTACAGTAAATGTACCAAAAACTAATTTATGTTGGGTCCTAACCAACACGTTTTTGTTGAAATATGTAATTTCGAAGTATTTGTATTATTTTCTAATAGGAAATTATCAATGTTCCAATGAAAAACAAAATCAGAAATTGCCGGTAAATCACGGGTGTTATATCATTAATGAAATGGAACATCATTGGTCATTAGTGTACACCTTTGGTTATTTACCTGATTACAAATATACTGAATTATAATCTTGATGTGAAGTTGGTGATGATACTATAAAACATACTGATACCAAATTATTACGTTTGAGATGCTGTCATTCTTTTTGAAAACGTGAAATAAATTTCTAATTGAAATGGATTACGGCGGAGATCCATTTTCCACATTGAAATGAATGCAATAAATGTGAACACATTTTCATTCACAATTTACTGAGCTGAAACTTGCATATGTTGGTTTCTGTACATATAAATAATAATTCTTTGCATGTATTTACGAACATTTTACTAATGATGTGGAAGCGTTTTCAGGAAACGACGAAAAACTCTTACAGGTTTTAAAACATATGAACGCACTTCAGACGGAATAATTTCTCATTATGATTGATAATTGTTCCAACTTTACACAAAGTAGTTCATTTGATAATCAATTACCAAAATTCTACCAATTCCCTTTAAGCGAAAACACGAACAATATACTATTGTTGCAGTCATTTTGCCGAGTGTTTTGTCAACATTTTACAAACGTTGTTTTTTCTCAAGACTTTATTTTTGCAAGGCCGCGGGAAATTCAAATTATAATAATTTATACAGCAGCGGAAGGTCAATTAAAAGAGGCTTTTCTGCGAGACATAGCTGAAAACATCGGGATAGACTGGAAACGACTCGCAAGAAACTTAGGGTTCAAAACAGCACAGATTACCGCATTTGAGCACGACAACCGGGACAACTTGAAGGAGCAGGCTTTTAAGATGTTCGTTGCTTGGCTAAATAAACAAACTGACATTGAATGAACAAGACGCAGTTCGATAGAGGCTCTGGTTAATATTGAACGGACTGATTTGGCTTCAAGAATACCACGTATCAGTTATTATGATTATTAATATCTCCTAGATTAATATCTTAATTCGGGTCAGAAAATTCTGACATGGATTCGTTCTGGCCAAGTTCCGGGTTATTTTTGACCCACCGTACCCCCAGGACATCGGCTTCTACCTCAGCGATATTTAGCGACCTCTACTACGGACTGAAGGATCTTCTGTATCCAAAGTCTAGACTGAGGGATCTCCTACATCCTAAGTCATCCACCCTCCCGCCCCTTGCTTTATTACTAACTGATTCAGTTCAGTGAGCAAACACTCCTCTCCCCAACACTCTAAGGATTGTAGTTTCTGAAGTTCCAACAACGCACTAATCCCCCAGCATCCAGCATTAGCACAAATCCCCAGCATCCAGCATTAGCACAAATCCCCAGCATCCAGCATTGGCACTAATTCCCCAGCATCCAGCATTGGCACTAATCCCCCAGCATCTAGCATTGGCACAAATCCCCCAGTATCCAGCATTAGCACTAATCCCCCAGCGTCCAGTGTTATCACAAATCCCCAGCAGTCTACTTAAGCAGCAGCGTATCACAGAGTCCGGCATTCTCATGCAGTAGATCAGAGCATACTGATCAAAACGTGCAGTTGTAACCTCCAGTTCTTTTCAGAATTAATCACTACTCAGAAGAGAATTTTTTACAGTCTTGATTAATCGTACTTATGTTGTTATTATTCTATTAATTTAGCTCTGGAAAGTTCTACCTTCAAACCAGAAAGTGCGGACCAGGCAACGGAATACCAAGCACATTCTCATACAGTAAAACAACAGCGTGGTAAGTTTTCAAGCTTTCATATTAACATTTGTTTATAATGGGAATGTTTAAAGCATGTATTGCCCGTCTGTTCGCTTTTTTTCAGGGCAACTCTCGCATTTAACGGACATTTTATTTTTCATGGAAACACTTTGCTATTTTACTTGAGGAAGTGAATACAAATGTTGTTAAACAACACATTGATGGCTGCATCTGTATTTGTATTTCTTTCTATTAGGAAGTTATCAATGTTCATCCAATGATAAACCAAATCAAGACTTCATTTGACGTATCCCAGTTGAAATTACGATGTTTAATTTGTTTAATTTATATGCCTCTTGTTAAAAAGGATAATTCGTATAGATAATTTTACAACATCAATATTTTTTACTTGTTTTTTCTTTTATTTCTTAAAAAGAAAACGTCAAAAAGGTTCGTGTTATTTCATTTTAGGTTCTGAACATGTTTCCTTGGGAGCAGAAGACCAGCCAATATCTGCTACATCAAAACAACGAATTGATTTGGATGAGAAGTTGTTACGCTCTCTAGCTGAAAACATCGGGAAAGACTGGAAGCGACTAGGGACCGAGTTGGGTTTCAAGGCAGCACAGATTGAAGAGTTTGAATACAACAACAAGGACAGCCTCAAGGAACAAGCTTTTCAGATGTTTGTTGCTTGGGGAAGGAAGCAAACAAACGACAATGAAGCGAGAGACAAGTTGGCAAAAGCTCTGGATACAATAGGCCGTGCCGATATGGCATCAGAAATATCAGGTAAGATCACCAAATATTTCATTTCTTGCAGTTACTCCATATTCTTTCGTGACGTGGTGTCTATCTTAGGTGAAATTTAACATTCAACGGTGATTCTATTAATAAAGCATTTGATTTATTACAGATATCATCGGTGGCTCATTCGACGTAGACTCTTGTAGCAAAGACATAGCGAATCATTACATGGAAACGATTAAAATGAGCACATATCCTATGTGTAAGGAAAAAGCCATGGAACTGGACAACCTTTATGTAAGTTCACAGCTTCTGATGGAAACCAACCGACCACAAAAACATTGTCTAGCCAACTCATCATTACAGTCAGGCAACAAACATCATCAGGATATCAATCCAATGACATCGGAAATCCGTGGTCTTGGTACCTTAACACAGTCTGGTATCAAAGACAAGCAGCAGGTCTCTCAAATAGGAACAGAAAAACTTCCCCTGCAGTCATACAAGGAAATGTTAGGGCTTGATAAAAAGCGAATCTTAATCACAGCTGAAAGTGGGTATGGTAAATCAACACTTTTCAAAAAGATAGCTCACGACTGGGCTGTTTTACAGAAAACAAAATCCAAGTCGATTGATACACAAGCTGAGCCGTCCCCTCTGTCAAAGTATAAGCTCATCTTTGTCCTGAATATCAACGAAATGGGGACCAATTTCAACATCATTGATGCAATGTTTTCTCAGATATGTTCTGATACAAATTATTTTACAAAACAAGACCTAGTAGAGTACATAAATGAACATCCCAATGAAGTTCTGATTCTCCTGGATGGAGCAGATGAGATTTCCTTTCAGTCATTAGATACTGCCAAAGAAAGCTATAAATACAGCGTTAAGGATGTCCTTTCATTCAAATCACTTAAATCGTGTAAGATTATTGTAACAAGTCGACCATCTACAGCAATTAAGTTGCTGAATTGGAATCCCAACTTCACAAGAATTTATATGAGCGGATTTGATGACAAGAATAAGCAGGATTATGTTAGTAAATATTTCACTAATTTCGACTCACAAGACATAGAAAATGTTCTCGCAGAATTACAGAAGAACGAAACCTTTATAGGTTTAGGGGAGATACCTTTATTTCTTTGGCTTATGTGTACATCAATGGTCGAACAACCTAATCTACCTGAAAGGATTACGGTACTTTTTCATTATGTAATCGATGTACTGTATCAGCAAAAGAAAAGCAAAGACCAACCGTCAAGTTCTTCTGATACTAGGACTAGAGATTTATTTGACAAACTTATGCTAGAACTTGGGCGGGTTGCTCTTAAAGGTTTGATGAATCACAGTGGTCAAAAGCTTTATTTTGATATATCAGAATTCAATTCAAAATACCTTGTCAGTTTTGGATGCGAAGTCGGCTTGCTGACTAAAACGCAAATCACAAGTTTCAAACAAGTTGAGTATGTCACATTTGCCCACAAGACTTTCATTGAGTACTGTGCTGCAACTCACCTTGTGGGTTTGGCAACGTCCGATCCTGATCAATTTAATGAGTTCCTGTCACAAATATTAGAAGGTGACGTAGAAAGCATGGAGTACTTACTCCGTTTCTGTTGTGGGATTGATAAAAAAGCTGCTGAACTGATTGTAAGACTAACACATGAACAACTTTTGAAACACAATCCAAAGACTTCTGACATTCATAACGAGAAATGTCAAAGGTATATTTATTTACACAAAATGATGATGTTGGTTTTATATGAGGCTGAACTGGGTTCGTTGGTGAAAACATTTCCAGTAGAAGAATGGGTAAAGTTCCCGTATGAATTAAAAGTCGAGGACCTCTTGGCTGCACACTATTTCATTTCGAATTTACCGAAGCATTCCAGGCTTCAATATGTATCGGATATCAACGTGACGTGTGGATCTGTTGACGATTTGGAACTCGTTAAACAAATAATATCCCATAGACCATGTAAGATATCATTGGAACTCGTCGAAACCAACATGAATGGTAAGTTGGATAATCTCAGAAACATGTCACGTCGTTTGACATCTCTATGTATGAGGGACTGTCAGTTAAACAACAGTGATATCAATTAACTATTGCGGATGTTTAAAGGCTCGTGCAGTATAAAGACAATTGATCTCAATAAAAACAATTTCCATGGTTTACAGCCAGTCCAGATAACTCCTGTTCCTTCTTTGGAGGAATTGAGTCTAGAAGAGTGCAGTCTGATGAGTGATGATATTGAGGCAGTTTTCTCTGTCATAGCATCCGCAGGCCGCATAAAGAAGGTTTGGCTGCATAAAAACAATTTCCATGGTTTACAGCCAGTCCAGATAACTCATGTTCCTTCTTTGGAAGAATTGATTCTACAGGAGTGCAGTTTGATGAGTGATGATGTTGAGGCACTTTTCTCAATCATGGCATCCGCAGGTAGCATAAAGGCGGTATATCTCAGTGCCAACAATTTCCATGGTTTACAGCCAGTCCAGATATCTGCTATTGCTTCTTTGGAGATATTGCAACTAAATGAGTGCTGTCTGACGAGTGAGGATATTGAGGCAATTTTCTCTATCATAGCATCCGCAGGCAGCATAAAGGCCGTATATCTCATTGGCAACAATTTCCATGGTTTACAGCCAGTCCAGATAACTCCTGTTCCTTCTTTGGAGAAATTGAGTCTACAAGAGTGCAGTCTGACGAGTGATGATATTGAGGCAGTTTTCTCTATCATAGCATCCGCAGGCAGCAAAAAGACGGTTTGGCTGCATAAAAACAATGTCCATGGTTTACAGCCAGTCCAGATAACTCCTGTTCCTTCTTTGGAAGAATTGATTCTACAGGAGTGCAGTTTGATGAGTGATGATCTTGAGGCACTTTTCTCAATCATCGCATCCGCAGGTGGCATAAAGGCGGTATATCTCAGTGGCAACAATTTCCATGGTTTACAGCCAGTCCAGATATCTGCTATTCCTTCTTTGGAGATATTGAAACTAAATGAGTGCTGTCTGACGAGTGAGGATATTGAGGTAATTTTCTCTATCATAGTATCCGCAGGCAGCATAAAGGCCGTATATCTCATTGGCAACAATTTCCATGGTTTACAGCCAGTCCAGATAACTCCTGTTCCTTCTTTGGAGGAATTGAGTCTACAAGAGTGCAGTCTGACGAGTGATGATATTGAGGCAGTTTTCTCTATCATAGCATCCGCAGGCAGCATAAAGACGGTATGGCTGGATAAAAACAATTTCCATGGTTTACAGCCAGTCCAGATAACTCCTGTTCCTTGTTTGGAGGAATTGAGTCTAGAAGAGTGCAGTCTGATGAGTGATGATATTGAGGCAGTTTTCTCTATCATAGCATCCGCAGGCAGCATAAAGAAGGTTTGGCTGCTTAAAAACAATGTCCATGGTTTACAGCCAGTCCAGATAACTCCTGTTCCTTCTTTGGAAGAATTGATTCTACAGGAGTGCAGTTTGATGAGTGATGATGTTGAGGCACTTTTCTCAATCATGGCATCCGCAGGTAGCATAAAGGCGGTATATCTCAGTGCCAACAATTTCCATGGTTTACAGCCAGTCCAGATATCTGCTATTGCTTCTTTGGAGATATTGCAACTAAATGAGTGCTGTCTGACGAGTGAGGATATTGAGGCAATTTTCTCTATCATAGCATCCGCAGGCAGCATAAAGGCCGTATATCTCATTGGCAACAATTTCCATGGTTTACAGCCAGTCCAGATAACTCCTCTTCCTTCTTTAGAGGAATTGAGTCTAGAAGAGTGCAGTCTGATGAGCGATGATATTGAGGCAGTTTTCTCTATCATAGCATCCGCAGGCAGCATAAAGAAGGTTTGGCTGCATAAAAACAATTTCCATGGTTTACAGCCAGTCCAGATAACTCCTGTTCCTTCTTTGGAAGAATTGGTTCTACAGGAGTGCAGTTTGATGAGTGATGATGTTGAGGCACTTTTCTCAATCATGGCATCCGCAGGTAGCATAAAGGCGGTATATCTCAGTGGCAACAATTTCCATGGTTTACAGCCAGTCCAGATATCTGCTATTCCTTCTTTGTAGATATTGAAACTAAATGAGTGCTGTCTGACGAGTGAGGATATTGAGGCAATTTTCTCTATCATAGCATCCGCAGGCAGCATAAAGGCCGTATATCTCATTGGCAACAATTTCCATGGTTTACAGCCAGTCCAGATAACTCCTGTTCCTTCTTTGGAGAAATTGAGTCTACAAGAGTGCAGTCTGACGAGTGATGATATTGAGGCAGTTTTCTCTATCATAGCATCCGCAGGCAGCAAAAAGACGGTTTGGCTGCATAAAAACAATGTCCATGGTTTACAGCCAGTCCAGATAACTCCTGTTCCTTCTTTGGAAGAATTGATTCTACAGGAGTGCAGTTTGATGAGTGTGATCTTGAGGCACTTTTCTCAATCATGGCATCCGCAGGGAGCATAAAGGCGGTATATCTCAGTGGCAACAATTTCCATGGTTTACAGCCAGTCCAGATATCTGCTATTCCTTCTTTGGAGTTATTGAAACTAAATGAGTGCTGTCTGACGAGTGAGGATATTGAGGCAATTTTCTCTATCATAGCATCCGCAGGCATCATAAAGACGGTATGGCTGGATAAAAACAATTTCCATGGTTTACAGCCAGTCCAGATAACTCCTGTTCCTTGTTTGGAGGAATTGAGTCTAGAAGAGTGCAGTCTGATGAGTGATGATATTGAGGCAGTTTTCTCTATCATAGCATCCGCAGGCAGCATAAAGAAGGTTTGGCTGCTTAAAAACAATGTCCATGGTTTACAGCCAGTCCAGATAACTCCTGTTCCTTCTTTGGAAGAATTGATTCTACAGGAGTGCAGTTTGATGAGTGATGATGTTGAGGCACTTTTCTCAATCATGGCATCCGCAGGTAGCATACAGGCGGTATATCTCAATGGCAACAATTTCCATGGTTTACAGCCAGTCCAGATAACTCCTCTTCCTTCTTTAGAGGAATTGAGTCTAGAAGAGTGCAGTCTGATGAGCGATGATATTGAGCCAGTTTTCTCTATCATAGCATCCGCAGGCAGCATAAAGAAGGTTTGGCTGCATAAAAACAATTTCCATGGTTTACAGCCAGTCCAGATAACTCCTGTTCCTTCTTTGGAGGAATTGAGTCTAGAAGAGTGCAGTCTGATGAGTGATGATATTGAGGCAGTTTTCTCTATCATAGTATCCGCAGGCAGCATAAAGAAGGTTTGGCTGCATAAAAACAATGTCCATGGTTTACAGCCAGTCCAGATAACTCCTGTTCCTTCTTTGGAAGAATTGATTCTACAGAAGTGCAGTCTGATGAGTGATGATGTTGAGGCACTTTTCTCAATCATAGCATCCGCAGGTAGCATAAAGGCGGTATATCTCAGTGCCAACAATTTCCATGGTTTACAGCCAGTCCAGATATCTGCTATTCCTTCTTTGGAGATATTGAAACTAAATGAGTGCTGTCTGACGAGTAAGGATATTGAGGCAATTTTCTCTATCATAGCATCCGCAGGCAGCATAAAGGCCGTATATCTCATTGGCAACAATTTCCATGGTTTACAGCCAGTCCAGATAATTCCTGTTCCTTCTTTGGAGAAATTGAGTCTACAAGAGTGCAGTCTGACGAGTGATGATATTGAGGCAGTTTTCTCTATCATAGCATCCGCAGGCAGCATAAAGAAGGTTTGGCTGCTTAAAAACAATGTCCATGGTTTACAGCCAGTCCAGATAACTCCTGTTCCTTCTTTGGAAGAATTGGTTCTACAGGAGTGCAGTTTGATGAGTGATGATGTTGAGGCACTTTTCTCAATCATAGCATCCGCAGGTAGCATAAAGGCGGTATATCTCAGTGGCAACAATTTCCATGGTTTACAGCCAGTCCAGATATCTGCTATTCCTTCTTTGGAGATATTGAAACTAAATGAGTGCTGTCTGACGAGTAAGGATATTGAGGCAATTTTCTCTATCATAGCATCCGCAGGCAGCATAAAGGCCGTATATCTCATTGGCAACAATTTCCATGGTTTACAGCCAGTCCAGATAATTCCTGTTCCTTCTTTGGAGAAATTGAGTCTACAAGAGTGCAGTCTGACGAGTGATGATATTGAGGCAGTTTTCTCTATCATAGCATCCGCAGGCAGCATAAAGAAGGTTTGGCTGCTTAAAAACAATGTCCATGGTTTACAGCCAGTCCAGATAACTCCTGTTCCTTCTTTGGAAGAATTGGTTCTACAGGAGTGCAGTTTGATGAGTGATGATGTTGAGGCACTTTTCTCAATCATGGCATCCGCAGGTAGCATAAAGGCGGTATATCTCAGTGGCAACAATTTCCATGGTTTACAGCCAGTCCAGATATCTGCTATTCCTTCTTTGTAGATATTGAAACTAAATGAGTGCTGTCTGACGAGTGAGGATATTGAGGCAATTTTCTCTATCATAGCATCCGCAGGCAGCATAAAGGCCGTATATCTCATTGGCAACAATTTCCATGGTTTACAGCCAGTCCAGATAACTCCTGTTCCTTCTTTGGAGAAATTGAGTCTACAAGAGTGCAGTCTGACGAGTGATGATATTGAGGCAGTTTTCTCTATCATAGCATCCGCAGGCAGCAAAAAGACGGTTTGGCTGCATAAAAACAATGTCCATGGTTTACAGCCAGTCCAGATAACTCCTGTTCCTTCTTTGGAAGAATTGATTCTACAGGAGTGCAGTTTGATGAGTGTGATCTTGAGGCACTTTTCTCAATCATGGCATCCGCAGGTAGCATAAAGGCGGTATATCTCAGTGGCAACAATTTCCATGGTTTACAGCCAGTCCAGATATCTGCTATTCCTTCTTTGGAGTTATTGAAACTAAATGAGTGCTGTCTGACGAGTGAGGATATTGAGGCAATTTTCTCTATCATAGTATCCGCAGGCATCATAAAGACGGTATGGCTGGATAAAAACAATTTCCATGGTTTACAGCCAGTCCAGATAACTTCTGTTCCTTGTTTGGAGGAATTGAGTCTAGAAGAGTGCAGTCTGATGAGTGATGATATTGAGGCAGTTTTCTCTATCATAGCATCCGCAGGCAGCATAAAGAAGGTTTGGCTGCTTAAAAACAATGTCCATGGTTTACAGCCAGTCCAGATAACTCCTGTTCCTTCTTTGGAAGAATTGATTCTACAGGAGTGCAGTTTGATGAGTGATGATGTTGAGGCACTTTTCTCAATCATGGCATCCGCAGGTAGCATACAGGCGGTATATCTCAGTGGCAACAATTTCCATGGTTTACAGCCAGTCCAGATAACTCCTGTTCCTTCTTTGGAGGAATTGAGTCTAGAAGAGTCCAGTCTGATGAGTGATGATATTGAGGCAGTTTTCTCTATCATAGCATCCGCAGGCAGCATAAAGAAGGTTTGGCTGCATAAAAACAATTTCCATGGTTTACAGCCAGTCCAGATAACTCCTGTTCCTTCTTTGGAGGAATTGAGTCTAGAAGAGTGCAGTCTGATGAGTGATGATATTGAGGCAGTTTTCTCTATCATAGCATCCGCAGGCAGCATAAAGACGGTTTGGCTGCATAAAAACAATGTCCATGGTTTACAGCCAGTCCAGATAACTCCTGTTCCTTCTTTGGAAGAATTGATTCTACAGGAGTGCAGTTTGATGAGTGATGATGTTGAGGCACTTTTCTCAATCATGGCATCCGCAGGTGGCATAAAGGCGGTATATCTCAGTGGCAACAATTTCCATGGTTTACAGCCAGTCCAGATATGTGCTATTCCTTCTTTGGAGATATTGAAACTAAATGAGTGCTGTCTGATGAGTGAGGATATTGAGGCAATTTTCAATATCATAGCATCCGCAGGTAGCATAAAGGCCGTATATCTCATTGGCAACCATTTCCATGGTTTACAGCCAGTCCAGATAACTCCTGTTCTTTCTTTGGAGGAATTGAGTCTACAAGAGTGCAGTCTGACGAGTGATGATATTGAGGCAATTTTCTCTATCATAGCATCCGCAGGCAGCATAAAGACGGTATGTCTGGATAAAAACAATTTCCATGGTTTACAGCCAGTCCAGATAACTCCTGTTCCTTCTTTGGAGGAATTGAGTCTAGAAGAGTGCAGTCTGATGAGTGATGATATTGAGGCAGTTTTCTCTATCATAGCATCCGCAGGCAGCATAAAGACGGTATGTCTGGATAAAAACAATTTCCATGGTTTACAGCCAGTCCAGATAACTCCTGTTCCTTCTTTGGAGGAATTGAGTCTAGAAGAGTGTAGTCTGATGAGTGATGATATTGAGGCAGTTTTCTCTATCATAGCATCCGCAGGCAGCATAAGGACGGTATATCTGGATAAAAACAATTTCCATGGTTGTAAAGGAGTGCAGTTTGACGATTAATGATGTTGAGGTTGTTATTTCTATCATAGCATCCGCAGGCAGCATAAAGATTATTATTTAGTAGTATATTGGCCTAGAATGTGCGTTTGTAAAGTAGGCCTATCGTAGACATTTTAGAACATGCACAACCCAATGCCGCACAGTGGGCCAGGGCGAAACCAAATTACGCCAAAAGAAGTCATTTGGGCATGTTCCAGATTTTATTTCATTTTTTAGGTTGCTAAGACCACCTACGACTATTTTATAAATAATTTAAAGTCAAATTAATATTTAATGACTGTAGAATTGCCTTACAATCTCAAAAAAACTTAAAATATTTCGATAAAAGCCGGTTGCTGGTAATAAATTAACAATTGTCATTGTGGGCTTTTGACAGAAGCTATCGTCATGTAAATTGAAGTAAACCTATGGCATGATCTATATTCTTTAAAAAATAAGTCTATTGTAAATTAGCTTTTTGATTTCATCAGCAAAAACTAAGGAAATTGGTTTTAAAAAGTATAAAATATAGTTTTTTTGTTCAGCTATGGTGGAACTAGATATTCCCGCCGATTTCCGCCTAAATTCCCATGTTTCCCTGAAGCTGAACCTTTCAGCAACATGTTGATACCCAAATTAGCTGTAACCACCTGCGACCTACGATTTTGTACCTATTTTTGTAAACCCTATCCAAACATTTTTGAACCGTTTTTCATTAACTCGACTGTGAGCAGCGCGCGCCACACAGTGAAACTGACGGGACTTAATATTAGTATTCCCTTGCAGTTTCCGCTTCGTAAACAAATGCAGGTCTTGCGAAATGATAGCCATTATGGAGGTCAAAAAGTAGAAATCTGCTTTTAAGCTTTCTAAATAATGTTGTAAGCTAGTTGATTTGTATTTTACTTTTCTGCTTTTCTTCCAATTTTACTTGATTTTACTTGTTGACAAAACGTCTAATTTGCTTTTCGGCTAGAAGAAAAGTAGAACAATGTATTTGTCCAAAACGTTCGATCTACTTTTCGTGTTGTAGGAAACCAGAAAAGCAGATGTCCACTTTTTGACCGACAGTGTTGGTGAAAAGGTAAAATCTGCTTTTCGTGAAACTGAAAAGCAAAAAAGTAGAAAAATGGATGTTACCAAAATGTTCAATTTACTTTTTATGTGTAAGAAACCAGAAAATTAGAAAAATGCACTAGCCATATAACCATTCAATCTGCTTTTTCATTATTTAGAAAGCTGAAAAACATATCTCCACATTTCGACTTCCTTGATAGTGGGAAGGCCTTTGAGGAAAATATCTTATTGATTTAATTTAAAGCTATTTTAATTTGATTGACAAAAAGTAATAAGCTGAAACTCATTGTATGGTTGTTTAATGTATATCTTGATCCCAAGATAGCATGGCATACTCGTAGAAGCAGTTTTGCTAACATTTTTGTTTTTATTTTCCTTCTTTTTTAGTTGAAAAGTGTCGGGGCTAATGACCTTTTTCTTTTTTATGGACAAACAAAACTGCCACTGGATCAGGCTAGCTTTGTCGTACTGATTGCAGTTCTTATTTTAATTAAAATTATATTTTATACAGCTGTAAATAAGTGGTTATTAAAATTGTTGGTTACAACAAAACTGTTTTACGGAATCGTTTATTTAAATTATTTTGCAGAACAAATTAAACCTTATATTTAAGAAGAGCACTCTTGAAAGAAAACGTAATATATTCTTTCACCAAATTAATCAACCTTTCATTACTTATTATATATTTTTTTATTAATATGGGCAATTACTATAAACATGACCAATGAATCATCAACCGTAATTAACTTCGTCTCAACTCGTATCTTCGCTTATCGTCTGGACTACATAGCCTAACTGGTTATAATATCAAACGATCCTGATTTGCGATATTGAGTGAAACAAATACACCCTACATTTTGTGCTTGCTCAAGAAACAATATTCTTTTGTTTGGCCTTGTTCGGTCAAGAAAATCCGGGATAAAAAATTGGGGTCAAGAAAACAAAATTCTTTGAACAAAACTCTTAGAAGAATGTTTCTATACATAGATCATAATTCAGAAGAATGTTTCGATGCATAGATGTTGTCGACCCAGGCTACCGGAGGGCTGACCAAAATGATATAAAAAGGCCTGCATTTACTACAGCTATATAATATAGCAATTGGCTTTATCTTAGGAAGCAGTTACTATCGAGAAGAAACAAGGTGAGTGTTTTATCGGGTGCGTATATATTTTAAAGACATTATTTTTTAAGTGTACAAAGCGACATTGCCAATTTTCAGGGTGGGATTGGCGAGCTTGGTCCCTTGCCCCCCTCCTCCCCTCCCCACCCTCAACATGGGTCAATTTCATAGAGCTGTTAAACACACATTTGCTGAGCATATACAGAATATGCTTAGCAAAAATAGGTTACCAGCTAAATAGTTACCGGTATGTAATATGTATTGTTTCTGGTAGATTCACAGTTAGATCAATTTACTAAGCAGTATTTTCTGCTTGCTTAAGCAGGTCTATGAAATTTGGCCAAAGATCTGCAGGCTAGTCGGGGACAGACCTAATGAGTATTTTGTAAATACATTTTTAAAATATTTTTAAATGTAATTCTGTGCAAAGAAGGCTTTAGAAAAGCCACTCGATCCAAGATTCTACACGAAAAATGGACAACATAAACGAAAGGAAAATATTATAAGACAAATAATATTTGATAGTAATGTACAGTATTTACACAAGTATGTAGTAGCCAACACCCCCCTTATTTTAACAGCATCTGTACATAAATTAATTATATGTAGTATTTTGGTCTGTTGTGTCCACCATCCCTACTGTAATTTTTGATTTTTTTGTTTCTGTGGAGATCATAGGTTGAATGGAAACCAAAACAGGTATATATAGTGACTTCAAAGATGAGGCAGCAGCTTTTGGGAATCAAAATATTTGCATAAAATTTGCTTTTACACTTTGGAGCAGCTGTACTGTGCATAAATGTGCAGTGGCCGCAAGCCTCCGAACACCCGAACGGGACGAACTGGGTTAGAAAAAGCCAATTCCGATGAAAATATCTGTAAATCAGAGAGTTGCAACTTACCAGCGGCGTGAGAGTGGTTGATGAGAGCAGTTTGTCTCACCTACCAGATTAATTATGCAATTCTTGATTCTGCTAAACAAAGATGACTGGAGTTAAACCTGTGCAGAGGCCCACCTCCCACTAATACGTCATCAGGGGTCCGTGTGCTGTAAAAAGTGTTCAAAAAAACTTTTGTCAAGTGGATGTCCCTGCATGTTATCAATCCCATTTTGGGGGTCGATTAAAACAAGAATTAGTTGAACAAACTTTTCTATAGCACTTTATATTATACGAAACACTATTCCGGCTACCATGCCTTGCCTTGCCCAAATCTTTATCCAAAATAAAAAATAAAAAAAATATATATAATTTGTAACCTCAAAATCCGAATGTTTTAAGCTCCTAACATTTTCTCGGATTTGGGTGGGGTTGTTGATTACCTGGGGTGGATCCAGGGTCTCAAAGAGGGAGGCGCACTGCCAAAAAACTGTACACAAAGAACGCATGGTAAATTTACCTGCACGACTAAAACAAAAAAGGGGGGAAACTTTTGTTCCTCCCCTCTCAGATCTGCCAATGGAATAACGTTTAGGGACGACTATTTAAATATGGAAATATCCTCCAACAAATTTACACCACCGGGTGATTCTCTCTATCAGTTATATAATTAATATGAGACATAATTCACCTTTGGTAAAATCACATTGTGTTTTCCTTTCAATTCTGGACCAAAGCGATGTATAAGCGCTGACTAACTTCGATTCCCGCATTCAAGAAAAAAAACGTTTTATGTCATATCACTGTCACAATATCACCAATTCCCCGTTCCTTTGTTCTTATTGCAGGCTTCAGAAGACAACAATATGTCAGGACTTCGCTATTTACTTTGTTTTGCCTACAGTTTGGTGTTACTGAATCTCATTCATGGCTGTCCTAGCACAAAAACAACTCAGTGAGTTTCATTATCTTTAATTAACATAATTTATGAGTGATTCACCAGAGAGTAAGATCCAAATATACCCCAACAGGTGATTTATCCCGCCAAAAATTCAAATTTCAATAAAGGAAAACATGTCTGGCTGCACAAACCCCCGAACATTTCAAGTTTGACATTCTAAAAGCATTTATGGATGACAAACATCCATTTGATGTCATGCGCTCGAAAATGTCAGCAAGCTATTTTTTGCATATTTTGTTTTCATCGAAACATTGCCATTTTACTTGAAGAAGGAGAAACAAAATCTCAAAATAATCCTGAGAACCATGATTTTAAAGTAAATATGTACTAAAATGAAATCAATGGTCCCGTCATCTTTAAAACAAACAATTTTGTGAAATAGTCTATTCCATTTTACTATCTCAAAGGAAATTATCAATGTTAAAATTCAACAGCAACAGTAAGAAAAATTTATACTCTTCAAGAACCAACACTAATTTTTTTGTAAACGACTGTTTCATTTCATTAAAAAAAGTTGTTGTGATGGACACAGCGGAAGTCTTATTGCTCCAAGCGCGTGGCCAACCAGTCAGAGCCCCGCCGGTGGACCGCTCAGCAACCCGTCAGCAGCCGTCTGCTATTTCTATCGTTCGAGTAACTGTTTGATATGCATGAGTGGGTGAGTGTAATTACTTGATAATGATGTTATTAACACATACACTGCAAAAATGGAGGTGATCTTGTACATCACTTAGTGGTTGTAATGTACATAGCTACGGCTATAATCACCCCCAACCTTAGCAATGCATACAATAAGTCACACCACCTACATAATAGCCAAGCGCTTGAACGACATAGTAACACTCGTCATAAAAAGGCTTCAATGTATTGGTTATTCCGCTGTGCTGTTTGATTGGCAGGTTGGGTTGGTGCAATATTATTGGACCACACAAGTTTCGTCAGCATTTTTTCACACTTTTTTGCCTTGCGAACATTTTCAAAGAATAAGCCTATCTGCAAACGACTCAAACAATTAAGATATCAAGTTAAATTTCATAGAATGGTTTGTTTGCCGCTATTGGTTGTACACATCTGTCACTTTCATGAAACAGGCTTGACATTACAGACTTTTAAGAGAAACTTAAGATGATATTAAGTGAACCAAATGTCGAAAAAATTTTGTCGTTCTATTGTTATTTTGGAAAATAGAAACCATTAATTTGATTGTTTGTTTGTTGGGGAGTTGAGGTTTTTGTTTGTTTGTTTGAATCTTTTTATGTCACACATTATCCCGATAAGCATTTTTCGAATTGACCCTCTGTAGACATCTCGGGCAGACTTTCCAAACGGATAAAGCAGTTTCATTAAACCTGATTAATTTCGTCTTATTCTCCCTTCATTTTATTCAGCTCAACAACATCCAGATGTTGCACCGAAACCCCCTCTGTCACGGACGACACGATGCAGGGCGGGCCCACGCCTTATAACGAGTACCTGATAGGGAAGCGTTATATCCACCCCACTCATGGCATCGACTGGTACAGACTGTACCCAAGAATGGAAAAAGCGGACGGGTATTACGATTACAAGACCCCAACGGCTACTGGAAGGTATGTTTACTGTTGCGTTAACCGCCTAATGAGGGCGCTATACGCTCCAACGGCAACTGACACGTGGCCGTTGCTGAGGAAATGGTAAATTTTCACTGGTTCGC
Organism: Zoroaster sp. YZ-2022; assembly: GCA_029582265.1. Lineage (NCBI taxonomy): Eukaryota > Metazoa > Echinodermata > Asteroidea > Forcipulatida > Zoroasteridae > Zoroaster > Zoroaster sp. YZ-2022. The sequence continues at coordinate 27,340,572 of CM055825.1, read as the reverse complement.
GTGCGCTATTATTATTGCCTCCATTCAAATATTAACAGTTACCGTACCACAGAAGAGCTGTAAATTTGTTTAACAAAATGGCGGAATGAAAGACCGTTATTTCAGGTAGAAAACAACCTCATACACAATGATAAGTCTAGCAATGTGTTCTAAAAACAAAGGAAATGTATTACATTTGGAAGAAGGTGGGTGAGAAGATGGCATCCAGATGGTTTGGACATAAAATTACTTTACTTAATCATTAAAGCAATGGTCAGATAAACTTTGCTCTCATATCAACACAAATTAAAAAATACAATTACGCACATTATTATAAACAAAAAGTTTCCGTATGGTAACATTTTTGTTCCAAGTTTTGTCTTTGAAAGTTGTGACTTAGACTCTTCCTTGAGTTGAAACTTTCACAGATATCTTGATTCAAAGTTTCGCCAACAATTATCAATTCTGTACTGTCCTTCACAAACAAATTGACTAAAATTGTGTAATTATTCATTCACATAGGTCTGCAATGGGTCTTCATCCAGGGTCGCTTTCGCTGGGATGCGTCACAGTGAGAGACGAGGACAACTGCTGGGAGCAAACATCCAACGCTCTGGACAATGGGTGGATGACGTACAAAAACAGCGACTACAGTGGGTTCTTGTACGTGTTGTCCTAGAACTTTCTTGAAGAAAACAAAACAATTAAAAATAGTGTCCCAAAAAAGCAAGTTCCCTCTTATTATTTTGTTTATCAAATTCAACAATTAGGCCTATCCACAGTTTGTTGAATGTGTGTATAGGCCTATCCACAGTTTGTTGAATGTGTGTATAGGCCTATCCACAGTTTGTTGAATGTGTGTATAGGCCTATCCACAGTTTGTTGAATGTGTGTATAGGCCTATCCACAGTTTGTTGAATGTGTGTATATGCCTATCCACAGTTTGTTGAATGTGTGTATGTGCCTATGATGCCCGTTTACTGTTTTTCCAGCATTCAAAGTTATCAACATTTTCAAGGTAGTGCATAGAGAGCTGTTTTTAAAGACCTCCTCTTGTCACAAAATGGAGGGTAAAATTATTTACAAGCACGACCTCTTCCTGGATCAGCCAATTCCACCCCCCCCCCCCGCTCCCGCCACAAAAACTACCACCACAAAAGAAGAAAAAGAAGTTTTCATGCTACACTGTCTCTGAATTTAGAACATTCATGAAAGGGTACACAATTAACATTTCCAAAGACGGCATCCCCTCCCGTCCCTGCAGTGGTCTCTGTAGAACCTTGAAAATGTTGACAATTGACGACTCCTAATACGTCTTCAGATTTTGCTGATTGTGTTTGAAAATTGGAATGAGAATTTAAAAGCAAATTTATTATAAGCAGTATTTCCTATTCACGCCACCATGCCGTGAGTGTCAGTTTTCTTCCATAATGTACTTGGACCGGCATATTTACAAAATAGCACCAGTATAAATTTAACTACATTTGTTTTTAAAACCAACTTACCAATATTGTTTCACAGATAATAATTATTTGGCATTATATTTTTTTAAAGAAAATGATTGTGGGTTAAGTACGTGTTGAAATTATGTATGCAACAACCTTCTTGGGGACACTTGTAGGTTTGCTGTGAAAGTATTGTCTCTCTCGAGTCGTGTTTAGTTGTGATCAGAACCGTAATTCGGTTTATTTACACGTTTATCAGTATAATGTGACTGTCGCGTCTTTAAACGATGTAATGTTCTGGTCATTTTTAACAAGCTTTAGTTTAGGTATAAGCTATTGGTAATGTGTTAACATCGCAACTTACATTATTTGGTGTTTTACCCATCAAACACGAAAATGAGCAAATTTAAACCAAACAAATTATAGAAAAAAAATGTTTGATACCATTAGGCCAACAAAAACAAGTCTCCAGTTTCTGGTCCTAGGTCAGCTTCGAAATCGTTGCAGTGACGCACTTTTGTTGTTGATTTTTTATTTTTTTTATTTTTTTAATTTTTTTAAAGTGATACATGACTGTATATTACGTGGTTATTGCAAATTTCACAAAAATGATGGCTAAGAAAATCCGCGCAAATCAGGCAAAAGTTCATACCCCTATGTGAAAAAGTCATTTGAAACACAGCACGGCAGAATTCCAGCAATCGATCCAAATCGATCCAGCAATTTTGGCTGCAATTGGACATCGTATCATAGCAAAAAAACAAACAAACAAAACAAGCAAACAAAAACAAAAACAAAAACGCGCGGGTCTTATTTATTTATTAATTTTTTTGCCTCAAGTATGCTTTTAGATTATAATTCTTTTCAGCTAAATGTATTGTATACCAGTACTGTCCCTTCAAACTAGTCAATAAAATAACAGCTTTATACGCAAAGGTATTCAATAATATCCTGTGCGCTTGATTTCTGTATATATTAATGGAATTCAGTTTAAACACTTTAAACAGACAGAAAGGTGTATAAATTTATAGTTAACAAAAATGGAAATGTATATGCATGCCAATACCATTGGTTTCCAGGCGCGTAGCCGACATTTTTCAAGGAGGGATGGGGGGGGGGGTTGATGAGGTCACCACTATACTGATTTCCCATCCCTCTTTTTCCTCTAAAAGAGAGGTAGCACTTGAGAAATGTTTTTTTTATATCTAGCTATAAGTTTTAGACTTCAAATCACTCTTACCGATGGGAAACTAAGTGATAAACTGCGAATGATTTGTCATTATAGTATTAAATCGATTAGTCTGATTTTCAATCTAAATATTTAACAGCAAGTGGCGTAATTTTGTGTCAAAGGTGGAATGGGGGGATTATTAAAAATCTCCCCTCTGCCCCCTTTCTCAAACCCTAAGTAATGTTTAGGATTGTAAAACATTCCAAATATACATTGTATATAAAATCTTATTTGTGGACAATACTGCAAAAGTTTGGAATATTTTGTATGGCTTATGAAAATAAGAGCCAATTTTGGAAAAGTTGAACATTGTATTGACTTTTTGGAGGGTATGGGATTTAGGGGCGGATCTTTTGAATTGAACTTTTAAGGGAACAGTAACTATTTGAGGACAATCATTATTTGTGGATCATTGCCATTATCGCACTGTGTGGGGGAACATGATACCTTTACCAACTGTTTCAACTCAATTCATTATCAGATTTATTTCCATACTCTCATGAAACAAATGGTTAGACAAAAGGTGGTATACAAAGCAAGATAGTAATTAGACAACTGGATAGATAATATGAAAGGAGACAATATCAATCTATGTACTCATCATGAACGAACATACAGAGTATGAAGGCTGTTCGTGTAAGCCAAGGCTTATGGGAACAACCTTAGAGCCACGGAGGCTGTTCGTGTAAGCCTATAGGCTTGTGGAGAACAACCTTAGAGACATGGAGGTTGTTCGTGTAAGCCTATAGGCTTGTGGGGAACAACCTTAGAGACATGGTGGCTGTTCGTGTAAACCTATAGGCTTGTGGGGTACAACCTTAGAGGCATGGTGGCTGTTCGTGTAAGCCTATAGGCTTGTGGGGAACAACCTTAGAGACACATGGAAGCTGTTCGTGTAAGCCTATAGGCTTGTGGGGAACAACCTTAGAGACACGGAGGCTGTTCGTGTAAGCCTATAGGCTTGTGGGGAACAACCTTAGAGCCACGGAGGCTGTTCGTGTAAGCCTATAGGCTTGTGGAGAACAACCTTAGAGACATGGAGGTTGTTCGTGTAAGCCTATAAGCTTGTGGGGAACAACCTTAGAGACATGGAGGCTGTTCGTGTAAACCTATAGGCTTGTGGGGTACAACCTTAGAGGCATGGTGGTTATTCGTGTAAGCCTATAGGCTTGTGGGGAACAACCTTAGAGACATGGAGGCTGTTCGTGTAAGCCTATAGACTTGTGGGGAACAACCTTAGAGACACATGGAGGCTGTTCGTGTAAGCCTATAGGCTTGTGGGGAACAACCTTAGAGACATGGAGGCTATTCGTGTAAGCCAAGGCTTGTGGGGAAAAACCTTACACAAAAGACATACATCTGGGGACAGACGAGACCAGACAGAACAGAATTTCAGAAGACAAAGTCCTTTTAAATGCACTCACATGGTATAATATAACGAAAAACAATGTATAGCCTAAAGTGGAAGCTGATCATGAGAAATGTTGAGCTATCCGTGATGATGTATTGGAAGGAGAAATCTAGGTTAAATATTGGAAAAGATGAACTTCACATCAAGTTTCAGATAATATTTTGGTGATTTTATAATTGAGTTATTACCGAGGTTGTGCCTTCCCATTAAAAGAACGATAAAACACGGGTTGTAAGTGCTCTAATAGGACTCGATCTCTGCAGTATTTGCTTGCCTAAAGATCCAGCTTATTCACGATAAATACGAAAGTGAGGCTGTAATTCTCACAACCACACTCTGTCCAGCTTACATGCTGCATGCACCAGCGAGAAGGCCCAATAATCTGATAGTTGCAAAGAAAAGTTCATTCCTGACATAAGGAATAAATAAATGGATGTAGATATATATTTCCATCAATTTACCTAAAATTCAATGAAATTTGAAAGTGAGGTTGCCCCTGCAAACAGACTTAATTAGGCAGGTTACTATAATGAGCGTATACAGGTACACAACCTCTTGTAGTCAGAGAATAAGACATACGACGACTAACTCAAGAATAAGTTTAAAAGTGTCGAAATGTAATGTTTGCATAAAGATATAATGTTTGCATTTATATTACATGTTTGGAAAGGAGTTGTGAAGAATATGTGAATAATATTCATCTAGAAATAGAGGGACGGTTAATTATTTTTAGCATTGGTAATGTAGGCAAATCTGCTTCTACGTCTATGCTGTAGTACTCTCTTTGAATCAAGATATACATTCAACAAGCAACTTGTTTATTATTTCAGATTATAACGTGGTGTCATTCATAAGTCAAACCAGTGAAAACAAAGCATTCAGGTTTAATACTTGCTTTCAATATAATGTTGTGAATTTAGGAAACAGTACTCTTTCCTTACTGGTAATTATTTAAATTTTTATTAAAAACGACAGCTCCTCAGACAAAAATATTCTTTGGAAAAGAGAAACCTTTATCATCTTTATACTAAGTAGTTTCACTTTTTGATTCAACAATTTGGTTATTTATAAATTCCCAATCGCAGTGTCACAAAGACGTAATCGATTTGTAAAAATAGTTTGATGTGTAATGCATATAAATAGTTTGACCATGAACAATGCACAAAGACTATATAAAATAAGTCTTGCGGTCTTTATAAGTTAACAATAAGTTGACCGGATGTTTCCAGCCTTGAAGATCGCTGACCCGTGAGAAGGATCCGTGCGTTTTTGGATCAAATATAAATTTTAGTTTATGAAAACAAATAATGCTTGTTAAAGGTACACGAACTCCTAACTTCACAAAGTCGAATACGTTAGTCGTGTTTTTTTCTTCTGCTTCTTCTACATAAATCCATACATGTGAAAGGGTTTCTGCCCGGTTTGGCTCTAATTATTATGCATGAGATTTTGCAAGGAAATCGCGAGATTGTTTACAACATGAATGCAATTTTTTTGAAAACTGGCTTCTATATACGTGGGTTACATACTCGTAAAGCATTTTGATATTTGAACTGAAATATTATTTGAACATTATTTAATAGGAAAATAATAATGTATACGGTCATTTCAGTCCTCTAGTTTTCAAGAAATATATCACAACGCTAGATTGAAGAGGTGGTTAGGCCTACATTTGAGAAAACAAAAAAGCTGTGAACTTTTTTTCTGTTTGTATGTTTTGCAAAATCTTCCCGTCCAGCAATTCTACATGACAATTCTTGTTTTCTCTGCGATGAAAGCACTCTAGGCAAATTCATTTCTCAGGTTGATTGATATGTGTACCAACTTAAACAAAGTAAGCTTTTTTGTATTAGTATTTTTTATAATTTAATTATCTGGTAATTGCCAATGTTGTACATGCCCTTTAAAGGGACAATATTGTCACGATCAATAGGGCATGGAATCGGAGTGCTAGTTTTATATTAAATCAGTAACTAAAAATAATACCCCTTAGATAAGGTCATATTACCACTGCTGCTGCATAAATGAGCCAGTAAGTTTCAGGTACTGCGTGTCTCATTGACCCTGAGAGCTATGCCGGTGGGAGACTTGTCTCCTGGTAGGGCCAACCAAGCCAGACAGGTCGAAGGGTAGAGACCAGACTAAGAGCGATCCACTGGTCCTCCAGGTTGGGGGTTGGGCACAGGGCTTACAACCCAGTCCCGCAAAAAGACTCTTGTAACGGAAACAGCAACAGAAGGAACCAAAACGACTAGGTGTAATGGGCTTTCAGAGTCATCGGAAGATACTTGTATGAATGGCAGTGGTGAAAGCCGAAAGGAAGCCACTGACAGGAAGATGGAAGTTCTGAATGCCAAATGCAGGACCAAGATGGGATGCTGGAATGTGAGAACAATGTATGAAACAGGGAAACTTGCACAAGTTACATCAGAGATGAGTCGTTACAACCTACATATCCTAGGAATAAGTGAAAGCAGATGGACAGGGTCAGGGAGACTCAAGACTAGAACAGGAGAGACAGTGCTGTACTCAGAAAGGGATGACGACCAACACTATGAAGGAGTAGCCATCATCCTTAAGAAGGGAGTAGCAAAAAGTTTATTGCAGTGGAAACCTATCAACAGTAGACTCATTAAGATTAGAATGAAAGGGAAACAGGTTAACACAACTACCATACAGTGTTATTCTCCAACAAACAACAGTGATGAAGAAACCAAAGAGTTTTATGCACAACTACAGGCTGAGCTGGAAAGCACACCAAGACACGATTTGAAGATTGTGATGGGAGACATGAATGCGAAGGTTGGAAACAACAACACAAACTATGACAGGGCCATGGGGACAGAAGGATGTGGCACGATGAATGAAAATGGTGAGAGGCTGTTACAGTTTTGTACCAACTACGACCTCGTTATTGGAGGAACCCTCTTTCCACACAGAGACATCCACAAGCTGACTTGGTACTCCCCTAATGGTAGAGACAGGAACCAGATAGACCATATGATGATAAACGGCACCTGGAGACGTTCACTACTCGATGTCAGGGTGAAGAGGGGAGGTGATGTCGGCAGTGACCATCACCTTGTGCTAGCAGTATTACAAGTGAAGCTGAGAAAAGCAGGTACCCAAAAGGCAAGAAGACATCAGTTTGAAGTCAATAGACTACAGGACCCTAAAGAGAAGAGTACTTTTGTGCTTCAGCTGAAGAACAAATTCCAGGCACTGGCAAATATTGAAGACTACTCACAGCCGGACACATATGAAGTAAACAACAAGTGGGAGCATGTTAAAACAACATACATGAAAACCAGTGAAACCGTCTTGGGAATTAAACAAGAGAAAAGAAAGGACTGGATAACAACAGATACATGGCAAGCCATTAAAAAACGGAGAACTCTGAAGAAACAGGTCATGGAAGCAAAATCTGATAGGCTAAAAGAAAGGTACAAGGTGCAGTACCAGGAAGCAAACCAAATAGTGAAGAGGAAGACAAGGGTAGACAAACGGGCATTCATGGAAAACCTTGCCAATCAGGCGGAAGACGCAGCTAAAAAGGGGAAGCAAGGAAATGTATACAAAATTACCAAGATAATATGTGGCAAGTACCGTGGAACCACTAATGCACCGATTGCAGACAAGCAGGGGCGGCTTCTAACAACGGAGCAGAGCAAGAAGCTCGATGGGCAGAACACTTTAGTGAAATATTGAATAGACCACCTCCAACCACAGAGGCTGACATCCCAGAGGCAGAGGCTGATCTTGATATTAGCACAGAACCACCAACTAAGGAGGAAATTATCATGGCCATTAGATCTCTCAAAAATGGGAAAGCTCCTGGCCAGGATAACCTCAATGCAGAACTATTCAAGGCAGATCCTGAACTTGCAGCCAAAATACTCCTACCACTCTTTACAGCCATATGGAAAAGGAAGAAGATACCAGACGATTGGTCAGAAGGGGTCATTGTTAAGATTCCAAAGAAAGGCACCCTGAGAAATTGCAACAACTGGCGTGGAATCACACTTTTGTCAACTCCAAGCAAGATCCTGGCAAAAATTATCATTCAACGTATGCCAAATGCAGTAGATCAACAACTCAGAAAGGAACAGGCAGGTTTTCGGAAGGGACGGGGATGTAGGGACCAGATATTTGCATTACGTAATATAATTGAGCAGGGTACAGATTGGCAGAGGCAGATTTACATCAACTTTGTGGATTTTGAGAAGGCCTTCGATAGCATCCACAGAGATAGCCTCTGGCGTATACTGCGCATGTATGGGATCCCGCAACAGATAGTTATTCTCATCAAGAGCTTTTACACTAACTTTACATGTAGAGTTGGAAATAGCAACTATAGCTTTGAAGTGAAGACAGGAGTGAGACAAGGATGTGTGATGTCAGCACTCCTCTTCAACATTGCCATTGATTGGGTGATGCGAAGAGCAACTGAAGATCAGACAAGAGGCATACGATGGACCCTCTTCTCAGCATTGGAAGATCTTGACTTTGCTGATGATCTGGCTCTACTCTCTCACACTCATCAGCACATGCAGGGAAAAAACATCCCGCCTCAGCAATTTTGCTCAGCAGATCGGCCTTAAGATCAACCAAAAGAAAACAGAAGTGATGACCCTGAACATCACAAATCCCTCACCAATCCATGTGAATGGAGAAAATATTCCTACCACAGAGGAGTTTACCTACCTGGGTAGCACTGTCAGGCATGATGGAGGAGCAGGTAACGACTTAAAAACCTTTAACAAGGAGAAAAGCT